>OX439132.1:40475844-40531143 GCA_949318235.1 Ecdyonurus torrentis | reverse complement strand
TTCTCTCTCTCTCTCTCTCTCTCTCTCCTCCCTCTCTCTCCTCTCTCTCTCTCTCTCTCTCTCTCTCTCTCTCTCTCTCTCTCTTTCATAGCGCTATTTTTTACGCCAGCGTATCACATTATTCAGCGAGCCACCCCATGTGATTCCGAGTACACTATAATCTATACTTTTCACCTTGCCTACCAAAATCCCGCTCTAATCTTACCCATATTTTTGTAAAGTTGGAAATAAAGATTTTTTTTCTCTTTCTTTTATTTATTTTTTCTAAAGTAATATTAATGTATTCTCATGAAAAGCCACATAAAATTCTATCACGTTCTTTCCTTTTTGAATGCAGTGTACTATTGCATTACGAAAATAAATAATTCCATTTCATTTTTTTAAAAACAAATATAATAAATATTTTAAATAATTTAAATGTGTGTTGAGGTCATGTATCATGTCATAGATAGTAAATAATTTATTCTAAAAACCATAATGCATTGTTTTTGTGGTTCCGGAGGATAGAAAATATATATAAAATAAAATTTAGTTTTAAATACTCATAAATCAAATTTATGAGTAAAAAAACAATTATACATATATATTTTTTCGTTATGTAGTTTGATAACAATTTTTATATTAAACATAAACTTTTTTTTAGAAATTAAACTGATGAAAGATTAAAATCTGTGTGTACTCTTTTTTTTTGCTATCTCTAAATTAAATTAAAAACTCACCGAGAGAGAGAGAGAGAGAGAGAGAGAGAGAGAGAGAGAGAGAGCTAAAGATTATAAGTGAATTTTATCAAGCATTTATGTTTGCAACGTTTGTTGTAATTACATCATACGCTGCAAAAGTACACACGACTGGTCGCCGCATTTCCATATTAACCTCACACGGAGATGAGGAATACTAATTGAATTCGCAAAAAAACAAAGAGAGAAAAATAAGAGGACAAAATAAACGTATATAAATTTAAGTCTTTGATTTCCTTGAATATCTAAATTTCATCAAATTACATACTGTGCACTACATTTTCATTATATACCTTACAATGTATTTTTCTTAAAAATTAAAATGAATAAAATCAGGTAGTCGAGTAGTTCATTTATATTCAAAATAGATTATATTGCCTAATATACATTACATCAAATACATGTCTTGGGTTTTAGGAATAGTAACAATAACATGTGACCCCTATTTCCATATTTCAAATATGATGCTATTTCTATTTAAATCTGCTTCTTTTATGTCGTACTATTATAATCTATAACTAATATTTGTTTGTTTGTTTTGTTTGTTTGTTTTTTTTTTTGTTTTTTTTTTTTTGTTTTTTTTTTGTTTTTTTTTTTTAGATAGCTTGTTCTGTAAAGTATAGTAAATCTCATTAACAGTGATTGGCTGACCAACAAATAAGACACATTCATTGGTTGATCTTGTTTTTTGAGCCGATTAAAAGTGAGTCGCATGTTGAGTATATATTATGGAACTTTTTTTTGTGATGCTTCGTTCATTTTTATCAGGTCCAAAGTTCTAAACGAAGAAATAACTATGATCAACCATATATAACGTAGTAAACAGGTAACGCGACGTCATGGTCAGATGTTTTTAACAAATGAAAATTTTCGAAGCTGGCTCAAGAGTTGTGTGTAGTTTACAGAACGAACTATATAATGATGTTTTTTTACATTTAAAGACAAAATTCAACGATTAAATAAGATAAGTAAACAATTTTAAATTTCAACATGAGATGTTTGCAACATTATTCTTGTTGTTCAAGATAGTTGTTAAACTGTCTCCTCAGACTAACTGGATCACATTTTTTTTTAATATAAAAGATGATAATAATAAAAAACCCGATCATTAAATTTATATAACAAGAATCTTTAATAATATTCAAGTTCTTTTTGAATAATTTATTACAAGCTTCAAATGTATACTTTACATAAGTTACTCACTAGCTTTGAAGTAGTTTTAAATTCCATTGAATAAAAGTAATGATATTTTGTGTTTTATATGGATAATAATAATATAAATAAATAGATATAAAAACAAGTGAACGTTAAAGATGATAATGATGTGGAGAAATGTTTCACACAAAAAAAAAGTGACGTGAAGTGTTTTTTTTGTGATGTTTATGCAAGCAAAAAAAAAAAAAAAAAAAAACTGCCTGCGGTATCAACCCTTGCATCGTTTGAAGATCATATACTGTCAAGCCAAAGCTTTGCAACACAACCCTGCTGGAGAGAGAGAGAGAGAGAGAGAGAGAGAGAGAGAGAGAGAGAGAGAGATGAGAGAGGAGAGAGAGAGAGAGAGAGAGAGAGAGAGAGAGAGAGAGAGAGAGAGAGAGAGAGAGAGAGAGAGAGAGAGAGAGAGAGAGAGAGAGCTCTGGTTACGGGATTTGAGAGTCAGTGTTCATGAATTTTACTCAAAATCCTGCATGCTTTCAGTATGTGTGAAAGAGAAAAGCTATAAAAAAATATTCTTTCTTTTTTTTTTTCGCCTTCCCACACGAGTAACTTAAAATATACACACAAAAATTCTTTAAATCTTTAATAAATAATTTATACGTTGAAAAAAAAAAATACATATAAATGAAATATTTAAAAATAAGTAAATTTTGATAAATCAATATTTTTATCATACGCTTAAAAAATAATAATTATTAATAAAAAAATTTATTTGGTTGAGTGTATTTGTTTCGTTTAAAATTATAAATTAATTGTATGTGTGGGTTTTGATGCGTAAAAAAATGAACATCATTTTGAGGTTTTGTAACTCATAAACAAAACGGAAATGAAACGATAATACCTTCAACAAGAGAGAGAGAGAGATAGAGAGATAGATTTATAATTCATGATGCTACGTTTGAGTTGTTTCCGCTCGAAGAGACACGCGAATATTCATGGATGTAACTCGCGCGAGAGTAAAACAGTTTACATCGTTATTTTAGCCCAATCATGAAAATCCTATGTCAATATTTAATTTCTTGTTACATGATCAGCAAAATAAATGTAAAATTACAAACATGAGAGAGAGAGAGAGAGAGAGAGAGAAATAACAATCAATTTACATATAAAAACAGGTTCATGTTTAACTTAAAATTTAAATAATTATTTTTTTTTTTGCTGTTTATATTTGTTTGCATGTTTGTTTTATGCTGTTTGCAAATAAATACAATTTAAAAAAATAATAATAATTATAGATACTTGTCATAGATATATATATTATTCTCTATACTTTTATCAATTTTCAATGTAAAAATGTATTTTACAATATGAATTTAAATGCAGATACTTTACATAAATATTAAAAAATAAAAAAATAAAAATGGTCCAGAAAAAATAGTTCTTTTTCATAAACTGAACTTTTAAATATTCCAGCATTTTTTACTCAAACAACATAGAAACAAACAAAACGAAATTCTAACGCAAAAACATAAACATGTATGAAAATAAAATAAAAATTTCTTTATTATGTTTTACACTAGAAAATTATAATGCGTAAAATTAAAGTAGTGTAGAATACTCAACTCAACATATATATATATATATATATATATATATATATATATATATATATATATATATATATATATATATATATATATACAACGCATTTTATTCTCTCTTACACGAATGTTAAGTTGTAAAAATATAGAGAGAAAAGGAAATGAGAGGTCGTTTGTGTGGTCATGCTCTGGTCATTTCTGGCCATCATTTCATCTGACCAGCTGATTCAATCAATACTGATGCTGCCTGCTTCTATGCTTGCTTGCTTAACTAACACGTGTGTGTGTAGTACTGTGTGCGTATTTTGTTACGTACTGTACTGTATAGCGTACTGTAAGTACGGTACGTATACCTTACTGCCCCGCCCTGTCCTGCTCTCTCTCTCTCTCTCTCTCTCTCTTACTCACTCTCTTACACACACACACACAACCCAGCACAACAATTTCATCAAAAAAATTAAAATTCCTACAATTTTTGTAACCAAAACACCTAATATCATTCAATTATCTGCATTATAAATTCAATGTTAAATATTTTTGGTCCGACCGGTTGCATACCTGTAAGGAGTTTTTTCTAAAAAAAATACATACAAATGAACATTTTATTATTGAATTTGAATTTTTAGTATAAAAACTCAGATAATCAAAGTTTTTTCCTCATAAATTTTATTATTATTGATTACAATAATAACAAGGTGCAATAAAATGTAATCAATGCAATGGTTTCAGTCATGCACTAATATACGTTAATATTGGTACGTGTAATGTTTATTACATACTTATTTTATTTTATTACCTTATTTTTCATAATATAACAGTATTTGTATACTGTGTATAATATAATATACCAATTAAATGAATAAATAAAATGTTGATATAATGTTATATTATATTATATATATATATATATATATATATATATATATATATATATATATATATATATATATATATATATATATATATATATATATATATATATATATATATATATAAAACTTACATTACGTACATACATACAACTCTCCATCCCTACCCCCACCATTCACATTACATCAGAAAGTTAATGATAATTAACTTTGATAACATTAAATATGCTATTAATTTAAAGCAAGTTACACTTTAAATAAATTATGAAATGAAAACACACATATATATATATATACACACATACACTCACACAAAACAGAGTGTATATAATACTAAATTGCTTTTGCTATATTATAATTATTATTAGGTTTTTGGTATATAGTAGATTCAACGGACCTTAGTATAGAAACACAAACTGTGTAGTTAAGAACATTTATTTCAATTACTGGACACTACTGAATACAAATCTACTTATATCTGTTGCAATTTAGTAAATGGAGAACTTAAAACTAGCTTAACTATACCTTAACTTGATAGTATATAGTTATATATATATATATATATAATATATATATATATATATATATTATATAACTAGCACTAAAATTGTCTCTTATAAGAATTGGTGATTAAAATTTATTATAGAATTAGTACTTTTTTTTTGTTACTCTTTATATGTACACGGAAAAATATAAAATGTTGAATGAACTAAAAAACTCCTTTATAACGAGAGCTGCAACATTATGTAATGACATAATATATTGATATTTTCAATGATTCTTATAATACAATAAAAAGTTTGTATTATAAAAAATAGTGAAAACCAATGATTATGTTATTATGCATAATCTGTAATCCTATTTTACTCTATGTGCATGCGTTATTTTTAATTTTAATTTTTAATTTAATTGTAATTCATTGATTATTTGTACTTAGTGTACCGTCAATGTATTCGGCGCAAACCTATTTTTGTTTGACAAATAAATAAAATAAACATATTTTTAACTCAAGAGCGCATTTAAAAACTAACCATTGCATCCGACTAATTGATTCAAGTAAACTTCTTGAGTTACAATTTTTTTTTCGTTATTTCCACTGTTTACATTATTTATTTGAAGGGACAACTAAGATTATTACATATCTAATATTTTAACATAATATTATGAAGATGAATTTAAATGCATTTTAATCATTTAAAATGATATAAATAACTTTTCATTTATTTTTTAACCAAAAACATGCAATTTTAAAACTGCCTAATACATTGGTTTTTGGTGGTATATGTACAAACAGTACATTAATTATAAGATACAAATATGAGGAGAATAGATTAACATTACACATTTTAAGTGTAATAGTGAAGAAATAATAGCAAATAAATCCTAATTTTATTAGCTTTAATTCACGTTAATATTTTTTAATTCTATTGTCTTTATAAAACCTTATACATATTGTAGTTACGTTTTTTTCCTTCTCTCTCTCTGTCTCTCTGTCTCTCTGTCTCTCTGTCTCTCTCTCTCTCTCTCTCTACTTTCTACTTTCTACATAAAAACCCTTTTAAAGTGACATTTTCGTGCAGAATTTTGATTTGTTCAAAAAGTAGTCATCAACAAAAAAAATTGTAAATTTTTTATTACAATACTTCTCCTTTTACATCGTAACTCACTTGCAATTTTTAGTTAAAATTGCCTTAAAATTATTGTACAGTAACATGGATTGGGAAAAATACTAAAATATATAATAAAATCCTTTTTAAAATTACAATCATCTTTAACTTGTACAAACAGCTTTTGGTATAAAGTGAAAATATTTTAGTAAAAAATAACCTTTATCTTCTCTATATAATATACGTTACATAAATTTTGATATTTATTTCTTATAGCAAGTAATTTAAAACCATTAGTTTTATACACTTCTAAATTTTCTCATTCCAAACCTGATAATAATAATATTTAAGAATCTTTTTGATATAAAAATAGTCATAAGAGAAAATTGTACGTAAACTTTTATATAAACTTTTTTTTTTTTTTTTTTTTTTTTTATTAATCCCAAAGTTGCAATTTAACGAATTGATTAACACATTTTTAGACTCTTTTCTTCAACTTTTTTTTTTATCGTAAAGATAGATTAAGATTAGAAAAAATGAAGAAATTTTTATTTAAAAAAGAAACTGTCATACTTCAATAAGTTAAAAGATAGTAACATTAAAACGAGGTTTTCTTGAAAGAAGAGAAAAAAAAAGTTTCAGAGTTAAAAAAAACTTGAGTTTTATGGCATGGGATATGCGGTAGTAACATCAAAACTCACCCCCAGAAAGAAAAAATATATATATAAAGTTCGAGAGAAAGAGTTTTTTTTTTTTTTTTCGTTGGCGCGTGAAATGTTTGTGGGTTTGTGTATGTGCAACACACATACACACAAACACACACACAAAATTCTAACATCAAGTATTCGTAGGTAAAGGTAAAAGGTAGGTTTTTTTATATGTTGTATTTTGGCTATCTTGAAAGCATAGTAGCGAGTGAATTGGACGTTCTCTAAACGTATTTCTTATTCATGCGGGTTTTTTTCTCTCAACCTCGAGGGAGAATGCAAGTAAATAAAATAAGAGCAGCCTCACGCAGTTTTGGTGGCTGATATACTGCAGCATCGTATATATATATATACTTTTTTTTTTTTACATGACTTTTTTTTTTCTTTTTACCAAGAAGATACTAGCGTAAATTTATAAGCAGTGTTTTAGATGTGAGAATCATAATTATTTCATGAAATTTCTGCTCTATTTCTAGGTGTTACGTGAAGTTTAAAAAAAAGGAGAGAGAAACACTTTCAAATGTAGTTGTGTAAGAAAGTTTTATTTTTTTTTTTTTTTTTTTTTTTTTTGACCTTACTTTAGATATTTTATATTGGAACATTTCATGAAGTCTAAGCTTGTAACCAGAACTAGAATTTTTGAACATGTTTTAATTTTTAATATCTATTTAAAAGATATATAATATTTACGTGCTGTTGTATATAATATACTCAAGTAAATAATGTTTTTATATATTCATATTGTGTATAAATATTCATGGTCATGTAATATGTACATTCTCATGTACAGAAAGTCATACGTACATTACATAGGAGACTTGTATTACGTATATAAATCTTTAAGTATGTTGTTATTTTTGACACAAAAATTGTATGCATTTTTAAAAATTCACGCACTTTAAAAAAAAAAAACAATTATTTAAAAATCAAATTGAATATTTGTATCAAAATATTAAATTCAGACTAACATTAAAATTGAAATATACTAGTATAAAAATAATATAACCTAACTGAAAAATACAAAAAAGGTGTCATTTGTGTTCTGCGAAAGAAAAAAAAATATGGTCAAAAATTATTTTATGAGAGGAATATTTTACCTTCTTAAATTTAAAATTCCTTTCCTTCCCTCCTATATATTACATAAAAAGCGTATTCATTAAAAATGAATGTTAATTCTCTAACTTTAATGCTTTGCGCTACTTTTTGACTGAAATATTGCACCTTTCACTTTTCCCTCATATCTCGTAAAAGATGAATGAAGCACTTTCAATAAAATTCATCAATTTCCTACGTTTCTCAAAATCGCATTCATTTTAATGAGAAAGAAAAAAAAAAGAGGAGAAGAAGAAGAAAAAGAAGGAACAGAATCTTATATAAAACGAATTTATGACGTATACACATCTTTTTAGATCAAAATGAATGTAAGTGTATAGAAAAAACATATTCCCCTAAGGAAAAATAACATTTTCTGTATCTATTGGATGAAAAACAAATCGTATATAGAAACATATTGCTCCAAAGAAAAAATTTATATCTATACTTCTTTATATTTCCCATGTTTAATGAATAATAAATTGTGATCAATTTTAACCCATTTTTTTCCCTCCACGTATACATTTTCTTCTTCTTAATATACCTTTCTAGCCTCCATATTTTTTAACATTTAACACACACACAGTAGTCGAAGAAAAAAAATTCATCGTTTTTTTCTTCTAAATCTTCATTTATAAATCAAGGACTTATTTTTTAAGTTTATTTGAAAAAGTTTTACTCTTATAAAAAAAAAAGAGTTTTTATGAAATTTTATGTCATTCTAAAATGAAATTTTGATCAAGAGATTTAAAACATCAATTTTATATGAGGTTATTTTCAACTTTAAAAGAAGATTTTCATCACTAATAGAGGCAAGAATTATAACTTACTTTTAATAATAACGATTTATAAACTTTTCTTCTTCTTCTTCTTTCTTATGCATTTTGGTGAAAAGAAAAAAAAATTGTAACTCAACATCTTTTAATTCTTATTAATAGTTGATTCATACTTTTCTTTTTCAAACGTAAGTTCTTTTTAAGCTTCTTCACTAGAAAGCTTGTGTAAAATGCATTTTACATTATGTTCAACTTCATAATTCTACTCTGAATTGAGTAACTTATTAAGAAGATTATAACGTAATTTTCATTTCAGAGCTTTAAATAATGATAATGAAAAATGCTTTCAAAAGCATTTTATAGATATATTTATGAAATTGTAATGAATGTGTCAAAATTTTATTATATTGCTGTTTTTTTATGAGAATTTTTTCACAAAGTTTTAATATTTCCATAAAGTGTAATTACTTAAAAAACATGAAATGAAGTTTTGGATGTTAAATTTATATAATTAGATATGGGACAGTAGAAATATGATGTATAGAAATAGATGTTGTAGAAAAAGAACAATAGAGGTTATCGGTTTAAAAAATTAAAAAAAAATGTCTATTGCTTAAAACACGTAAAAGTATGTCCAGTATTTCTCATTTAAATTTCTCCGAAATCAATGCAGTAGTTTCCTCAAAAATCGCAAAAAAAAAAAAAAAAAAAAAAAAAAAAAAAAAAAAAAAAAAAAAAACAACTTGTTTTTCCCCATATGCGTAATTTTAAATTAGAGGACCCTTAGCTTTCCCCGCGTCTCCCCGCGCGCTAAACAAATAAACTCCATTCAAAAGTTCTGTTATTTTTTTGGCACAGTCTAAAATTGTAATTGTAGCTAGGATTAAAAAAAATAGAGTTTGATAATGTTAATATCTATGTGTGCTCCTTTTCTAGAAATTGACACTTTATAATTAAAATACATTTTAAAATAACGATTTTTTTTTTTTTTTTTTTAGAATTTTTATTGATTGAATTTTATTTAAATAATATTTCCTCTTTTCTTTAAATAATAAAAATCTTACTCTGACGTCATAATAGTAAAATAACCATTAATAACAACACAAGGTAGCTATTGTCAACGTTTTTCCATGAATACGACGCCTATTTCTTCTTATTCTTCTCTTTTTTTTTACGTCGTGGTTATGGCATGGTGTAATCTATCAAAGTTACACAATTGAATTACGAGAAAATGAATTTATATTTACCTAAAGGTGTGATGATTAATGAGGTTCCGCATGCCTTTATCTCTTATTTACTCAATGTGCAAAAAAAAAAAAAAAAAAAAAAAAAGTTACTCGCGTTATATACTTTTGTACTTAACTTTTTTTTACTCAAAGTAATTTAATGATTTTTTATTTTATAATAATTTAATATTATACGTTAAAAAGTTACAGACAAATTTAGTTTTGTAAGTTTATAATGCTATTTTTATTAAATCAAGTTAGTTTATTATAATTTTTTGTTCCAGATGGTAATTCACGATCAATATATATATATATTATATATATATATATATATATATATTATATATATATATATATATTATATATATATATATATATATTATATATATATATATATATATATATATATATATATATATATATATATATATATATATATATATATATATATATATATATATATATATATATATATATATATATATATAATACTATATTTCTTGACGTAAAAAATGCTTTAACTTTTACAGACACTTCCAAAAGACTATAAGCCCTCTACTATTAAAATTGTCTGTAACAAAACTGAGGTTACAAGTGAACATATTTAACCAAATCATATAATACGAATATGGAGTCAATATTAAACCTTTTTATTTTAATCTAAAGGAAGTAAATTCTTTTCTATTCAATTTTTTTTATATTGGAGGGAAAATGCTACCTTATAATACAAAAAAAGGTATTATATCAAAAGTTATGAAGAATTCTGGCAAAGTGAACATTCAATAATGTAAACTGGTTGTTAGGTATTCAAGCTCGTATGAGGGAGTAAGCATGTCAGCTTGACGGAGGGAGAGAGAGAGAGAGAGAGAGAAATGGAAGAGAACACACCTACACTTGCAGACTTTATCAAACTTTTAAAAGCAATTTTTCGCCACTGGGACTGCCGCAGCAATAGCACATCACTCCCTACCACTCAAAGTTCCAACAAAAAAAAAAAAAAAAAAAAAAAAAAAAAAAAAAAAAAAAACGTCAAACTCTTGAAAAAAACGATACGTTATATATACACACACACACAATCTATAATAATTTTCATTTCATCCTAAATGTATAGTACAGTATATTATATTGTGATTGAAAAAGAATCATTCGAATGATGTAATGGTACGTATTTATAAAAATACGTGACTTAATTTTTTTTTCTTGTCCAAACTTGAACATTATTTCTTACTTCACCCAAGATGTTGAAACGAGCTGACTTTAATGTAGATTAATGTTTCTCTCTTTCAGTGTATGTATTGAAGAAAAAAGAAGGGAAAAAATCACAATCACGAACACAACCCATTAATATCATTATTAAGTACTCAGATACAAAATCAAAATTTTTGAATATTTTTCACTTTAATGTAACTTAAAGGCGTAGAACACCTTGAATACAAAAAAAGTTGGGTAATACCCTAAGAAACCTGAAAATCAACGTTGATTTGGCCGGATTTATTGATTTCTAATTTATTTTTCATTCACAAAATACCACTTGCGGTCACTGACATTACAGCTCGCCTGGTTTACGCGCGCGTAAAACAAGCGAGCTGTGACATCAGTGACCGCTAGCAGCATTTTGTGAATGGAAAATAAATTAGAAATCAATGACTTCTGCCAAATCAACGTTGATTTTCAGGTTTCTTATGATATTACACAACTTTTTTGTTCAAGATGTTCTATGCCTTTAAACTATGTAGAGCCAATAACATAAGTGTGCTTTGTGTATGATAACTAGGATGAATATTATTGGTTTGATAAAAACATTGCAAGATGACGATAAGTAAACAAACTCAATCAACAAATTTTCTATCTTATAATTTTTTATTACATTTCAAGTATATTACTTCAACAAAAATAGTTTTTATAAGTTTAATTACATTGATTTTATCTTCAATGCAAGCATACTTATTTACGTTGGGAGTTGGGAATAACTTTTTTTGTCGTATAAAAAGATTATAATTAACGGTCTTTTTTATAAAATAAATGAATATTTTTATATTTAACTTGTAAATAAGTAAATAATGCAAAACTAATTGCGCATATCTCAAGAAGATATTATTATTTTTTTCTCTTGGGATATAAGTGGGGTTCATTGATCTCAAAGAAAAAAGTTTCCATATTTAATGACACAAAATCCATGATTTATTCCGTCTGTAAAGACGTGTTTCTTTCTCTTTCTTGAAACCCCTAGCTTTCTTTGTTCTTTGCATTCAAATTTTATACCCCAGTAAAAAAAAAAAAGTGAATGTAAAAAGTTTTTAGTTGAGTGTATATATGCATTTTTATGCATACAACACAAAAAGACAAAAGAAAGAAAAAATTAATGCAGTTCTACATTTTATTATATAAAGAATTTTTTATGTATTTTAATTTGCATTTTGAATAATTATTGAAGCTGTTAAAAAAAAACATTAGAGTTAAGTGTATAAAGGTAGAATAAAATAAATAATAAGAGTGCATCTTTTTGTGTTGATGCAGGATAATCATATTGCTCTTGCTTGAGTACTTTTTGTATTATCGTCTTTTTTTTTTGTTATTGTCATCATTTCTTTCAGAGTTTATCATATTTCTACAGAAAACTGAATTAATAGAAAATAAGGAAGATATTTTATTCAAAAAAATCATTTAAAAATGTAATAACTAAAAAATGTGAATGACGTACCAAGAATTGAATCATAAAGTATAATAATATGTTATGTAATATAGCTATCATGGTGTTTTACATAATATATGGGGACTTACGTTAAAAAAATTTAGCATTTCAATAAATATAAATATACATATTATATTAACATGTATAAAAATGGTGACAGTAACTTGTTTAGTGTAATTTTTGCATTTATTTGGTAAGAAATATTATATTTAAATAGAAAGGATAATAGTTATTTTCCTAATACGTAAATAAAATAATAAAAACAATTTTCTTCTAATTTTCTTCTATGTATTTATAGATAATATTACAGTTTAATGTTTCTGACATTGAATTAAGACGAGCTGCTCATTTCATCGTGTGTTTGATATTTCTCTATCGTATATAAGAGCTGTACAGTTCTTTGTATGTACAACTTGAAATCTTCTGTGTTCATGACATCATGTGAAACTCTCATTGAGAGAGAGAGAGAGAGAGAGAGAGAGAGAGAGAGAGAGAGAGAGAGAGAGAGAGAGAGAGAGAGAGAGAGAGAGAGAGAGAAATGTACTTGACAGAAATCAACGAGTTTTGATTGTCTTTTCTCTCTCCTATTCAATTACATGTAACCCATGGTTCGATTTGAACAAGACTTATAATTGTCGTTGTATTTGTTCTCACGCGTTCTATGAACAATACGGTATATAGCAATATCGTGTACACGTATATGTACAGTACTTACTACATAGAGTGAGGGTTCTTTCTCTATTGTCAGCGCGAAATATGATATGTCCTCTTGAACTATACAGACAACCAAGCCAAATGTATATAGGAGAGCTAGATCACCACAACATAACACACAACAATGAGATTTTTTTCCTATTATTATTGTTATTTAAGTGAATTGAATTGTATGCTTCTAATTTATCTCTTCCTCTTACTGGATTTATGGGACAATTTTCTCGAATCATTGATTAGAAGTATAGAAAATTTCTTTTATCACGCGGAGCTATTAGTGCACAAAAAATCGAGATAACTCCGGAGCTCCCATAAGTTCAATGCTAAATTTTGAACTTTTTACCGTGTTAGCCCCAGCTTACTTTAAGCCCTGCAAATCTGAACTAGAAAAGTATAATTCTGCAGTAAAATTTAAGAAAAACAACATTTAAAATATCATTAGTCGTCATGTATTTGCTTATCGTTTAATATAACAATATCGTATAGTTGTATAGATATTTACAAATATTATATACATTAAACTGTCTGAGGGACCGTATTTTCAGTTGCAAATGTCTGCTTGCGCCTGCAAGTATGGTTGCTCCTCGTACCGCACAACAATTTACTAAATATTTATAAATTTAGTTCATTACAGGTATTACAGGTAGATAGGAAATACTTTACAAATTGATAATAAGTTGTGCAGCAGGAAAAGTAACTGCTGTTTTTTGCAGGCGCAAGCAGACATTTTCATCCGGTCCCTACGTGATTATGGTCAAAACTCAAAGACCAAAACTAGATTATAAATGGTTACAGCGGGTTTTGCTTTTTGTGAAATGTTCAAAACTAGTATTGATCAAAATTTTGTGACCAAAACCCGAAATAAACTGGCATTCCGGGTACTGGTCAAAAGCGACCAAACCAAAAGCCGAAATGAGCAAAAATACCTAGTTTGTATCAATTTTATATAGATTTTGATGCTAAAATATACATATATTTGCATTCAGTATGCTTGCTTAAAAGAAACCACAATTTAATTTACTATCTATGACAATATTATGAATATAAATGATAACTAATTTCTTTATATGTTAATACAAAAATGAATTATTTAATAGCTCTCTATATATTTCCTCGCTCTATTTTATATATATACGTAGTTACTCATCTAATTATTGCTTTTATGTCACTTGATTACTTATGAGAAAAAAGTTTAATTTAAGAAAGGAAATGCCAAATTTAATCACTTAATAAATATAAAAATTAAGTTGCACGTGTTGAATTGATTTTGATAAATCTTGATTTTGTGACGCAGCGTTTTTTATTATTATTTTTTTTTACTGGTGATATTTCACGACTTGGAATGATTGATAGCTTTGCGTCTGACAAAGTAATGACATAGAACACGGTAAATTACTTTTATAATGGTGTCAGCACCACTATAACATAACATGCGTTATTTATTTTATTATACAGAGAATAAATAAATTAATATTATAGCTTAATGACTTTTTATATATATGTATTGTGTCTACTATTAAATTATAATAGGTGTGTTATTTTTTAATTCATTATGATACTTTTTATTTTGCTATACTTGATAAAATAATAGCATTATGTATGTATATATATATATATATATATATATATATATATATATATATACAAACACACACACACTATGGTAATACGATTCAAACTGCATTATTTTTTACGAGATTTTTAAGCTGAGAAACAATTGAAATAAATATTTTAATTTGTCAATTGTTCTAAAGTTATGTAATTATTTATGTAGTAGTTATGTGCAAATGTATAATTTACCCATTATTTTGTCTAATTATTAGTTTAAAATTGGTTATGTGTAATTAATTAAAGGCGTAGAACACCTTGGACAAAAAAAATTGTATAATATCCTAACAAACCTGAAAATCAACATTGATTTGGCCAAAGTCATTGATTTCTAATTTATTTTCCATTCACAGAATGCCGCTGGCGGTCACTGACGTCACAGCTCGCCTGGTCCACGCGCGCGTAAACCGGGTGAGCTGTGACGTCAGTGACCGCCAGTGTCATTTTGTGAATGGAAAATAAATTAGAAATCAATGACTTCGGCCAAATCAATGTTGATTGTCAGGTTTGTTAGGATATTACACAACTTTTTTGTCCTTTAACTAAATATGTTTTGTATTTTAATATTTCATAAAAAGCGTCTCCTATGATAATTATATTTTGTCAAAACTTATTTGTTGTAAATCTGTTATTTAAAAATGTATTTTTCTGGTCAAGGTTCATATAATACAGTTGAAAAAGTCGTGTTTGCGCCTTAAATAAAGTTATTCTATTATTATTATTATTATTATTATTTACGTTACAAATATAAAATCTTCTAAAAATTATATTTGATTTGTATATATAAAATATAGTATTTCACATTTATATAAGTATTTATTTTATAACTTCATAATTTAAATAATAAGCTGCAAATATGCACATAAAAATTGTTTGAAAAAATATTTTTTTTATACTCTTGCATCGTAATAAAATTTTAATATCAAAGTAATAAAATAATTCTAATAATTTATAAATATAAATCATTTCTATATATATAATATTTTTATCATATTTTATTATACAAAGCAATTAAAAAAATTAATTCAAAGTAATAATTTTTATAGCATATTCATTACGTTATATATTTTTCTTCTTTTTTCTTTTTTACTAAAGAGCTATTATTTCATAGAAATTCATTTTTTTATAGAGTATATAAGTAGAAAAAGAACATAAATATTCTAAGTTAATTCCCTTTAATATTAAAATAATGTACGTTTTGTGTAGGGAAGTTTTTAGAGAGAGGACATCATAAATTTGATTATATTCGTTTAGAGCACCTGAACCCAAAGTTTTGTGCTATTCTTATCATGTTAAACTTATACCTACGTAATAATATAGTAGAACGCTATTCATTTCATTTTTTTTCTTCTTCTCAATATCATGTGTATGATAATAGAGAGAAAGGATTGTTTTGTGACGATTGAAAAAATATATATAAATATATATATATCTCAATAGCTGTCAGTTTAAATTTTCCGCATGACCAGATTGTATAGTGATGGAGTGAGTGAAAATACTCACATACAATTCATACGAGTATCATAGCGTCATTTTTTTTTATGTGAATTTTAAAAAGATTATCTCAACTGGAAATATATATTGAAAATAGTTTCTATAAAAAAGGAAATAAAAAAATATTATATAGTTTTGATAATGAAGTTTTTATCTTTACATCCTGTATAATGGGAATATTTTTAGTCTTTTCTTTTCCTACAGGATAAAATCATGGAAATATATATTTTTTCTATATCTATGATTATGAAACTAGTATTTTTTTTTATTTTTTTTATAATATGAAGCAAAATTAAAGATAGTTCCTGCTTCACTTGTAATATTCTACGTATTTTTAAGTTTATTTAAAAATTGATAAAATTTATTCTCGTTATTTTTTATTTTTCATGGGTTTATGAGCTACTTGTTTATTATTATTATTAAATGCAAGATCTTTGATGTTTTAAGATGTATAGTCACAAGGTTGTAAAAATATAAAAATTGTTTAAGAAAGTAGGTGACCGGATGATATCTGACAAACTGGACGGTCACGAAATATAAAATTAACATGAAGTAAAGATGCAATGTTACTTCAAAGATTACCAATGTCAAACACATGCAAATACGATCAAATATTGAAGCTATTCTACTTTAAAGATGGTATATAAATGTGAAAATTCAAACTTTAGTGCCAACTTTTCAAATCAAATTAGAATTTTTTTAAATTAAAAATATCAAGAAAAAAAATTTCGGAACAAAAACATTTTTTTTTTTTAAATTATTTAAATTTATTTGCAAATTATATATACTATTTGTTTTTCTGGGTATAATAAAGTAGAAAAAATATTGTAAAAATGAAGTTGCTCTTTTGACTATTTCCGCTCCAAGTCGGTCCCCATCTTCGTTAAAAAATCAGCAATTTAGCAATGAAATACAATACGGTCTAAATAAAACACAATAATTTCCACTCTCCAATATTTTGAAACCATTTTGAATAATATACTAATCATATCTATAGAGTGTATGCGCATGACGTCATTCTGAATGCTTTTCGATGCTCGTCTTGAGCAACGAATAACATTTCTCAGCATAAGACAAACATTTTTTTTTTTTGCTATTTTCTGGTTATTATTATTTTACTTGCAAACTTGAAAAACTAATTCAACCTGTTAACACGCTCTCAAAAATATTGTTAAGTATTTTTAAACTGGCAAAATGAGTAATTTTTTTCAGCATGTTATTTAGCACTCACTTATGGCGTCGACTTTAGCATGAATGAAACCACCCTATATATAGTTATACACGTATCAGTGTACTGTAGTTAAGTTTTACAATATTAAACTACATACACAACACCGCTGACCTGATTCAAATCAAAATTCATTATTACGTCATGTTTGATTATACTGAAATGTGATATACTGAGAGGAAACGCATGTCTCTATTGTCTGTATCTATTGTTCACTTAATATACCTGGTGATATAATACGCTCCTCCATGTTTGCAATTCATGTATTTGATGCTACATAAAGCTCGTTATGTCAATACCTCCCCCCTTCTCATTGACAATCAAATAATAATACATTTCTATTGTTGTAAAACTATGCTAACACAGCAAACAATCATTGCTTCTATACTGTATGCTCTAGGTCAGTATTCAACTTATATCCGTTTCTTTTTTACTATAATATATTATATTATATTTTAAAATTCATGACCAAACTAATAATGTGATATAAATCCATTCTTTAGGTCAAAATCAAATAAACTTTTTATCACAATTAAAAAAAAAAAAAAAAAAAAGGATCCATTGTTGTCAGAAACAGAATATTCCTTATTATATTTTTTTCTATGAAATTTCACTTTTTTATATATTTTTTTTAATTTGAAAACCACACAAAAAAATCATATTTTATAGAGATTTCAAATATGTATGTACATAGTACAAAAATGTTCATTGGTTTGTAAAATAATATGGCTTTTATGTGTTTTTGACAGGCAGCGGTGACGTCGGTGGCGTACTAAATATTAACAAAAGATAAAATTTTACTTTGTTACAGTAAAATCAGCGAGGAATGAATTATTAAAAAAAAAAAAGAGATACTATAATGTGTACGTTACACAATATAAAACAGATCTACTTATTGAATTTAAATCATTTACAGATATTGATATGGGTGCTCCATTCTACCGTTCTTTTTTTTTTTTTTTTTTTTTTTTCTTTTTTGTGTGTGTGTGTGTGCTTACAATAGAATTAACTTTTTTATAATCCACTGGTGGTCGCGATAATTTTCCTCTCACATTTCCGCTTAGTTAGCTGTACTAAGTTTATATGTCCGGTGGCTACTATAGGGCATCCGCTCACGTAGTCCCTCTGAAAATTAGAACGTATGCAACTATTGTGACTTGTCAGTCGCTGTTGTTGCATACGTTTTAGGAGTAACGAAATAAAAACTTTCAAAAATTTTTATTTATTTTTCTAATCAATCTTTCGTATAAGAAATGTTGTATTCTTCTTACATAAGACCATCATTGCAATAAACAATGATGGTCTTATATTACCCATGTTGAAATAAAAATTTCCATAATTTTATATTTTACTCAAATACAAAAATACAAAGCGATAGAGAGAGAGAGAGAGATTACTTAATTTGTATTGCTTTTAATAATTACCACTCAATAAATCGTGCATTACTTCAGTTATATACGAATCTTAACTTATTTGAGATAAACACTTATGAGTTATTATGAGCATCTAAAATAATGCATTTTAGCAAGTTATTAACAATAGCTATTTTAAGTTGTTTTGAGTTAGTTTTAGCTATTTTAAGTTCAATAAAAGTATTGTTAATAATTTGCTAAAATGCATTATTTTAGCTGCTCATAATAACTCATAAGTGTTTATCTCAAATAAGTTAGGATTCGTAACTAAAGTAGTGCATCATTTTTTTTTTTTTTTTTTTTTTTTTTTTTGATTGACTATAAACAAATTAAAATAAATATTATACTATTTTGAAAATAAATAAATATTTAGGTCTACAACGTAAATATTATGTTATCTATGCGTAAATTATCTATTTGTTATCAATAATTTGTAAAATATTGAAAGCGCCATTTATTTTTGTATATCCTTGTAACTTAGCCCTCAGCAATTATAACTTTTCGTCAAGTGCCGAGTGTAATATAAGTCGCTCGATGAAAATATTCTTTACCATTACCACCAATCTACTATTATCAACTATTATCACATTATCAACATCTTATCTAATGTACAGGATAATGGTCACCTAAATTATTAATATTCATAGTAAGATGGAGTCTCTGCCTGGCAACACATCACTCTCTTAAACTATGAATTTTAATTTTATATAATATAATCAATACTTCACAATAACTATAAATATAAGTTCAATATTAAATCTTCCTACTCGTTATTTAAAAGTTCACCAAAAATTTAACATCAATAAGAAATTTGAGGTTAGATGTGTATACACTCTAAAAATTGGTGCATTACTTTACGAATCCTAACTTATTTAAGATAATCACTTTTAAGTTATTATGAGTAGCTAAAATAATGCATTTTAGCAAATTATTAACAATAGCTATTTCAACTTAAAAAAACTTTAAAAGACTTAAATTAGCTTTTTTTTTTAATAACTTGCTAAAATGTATTATTTTAGCTACTCATAATAACTTAAAATTTATATATTTTAAATAAGCTATTATTTGTAACTAAAGTAATGCACCAATTTTTAGAGTGTATCCTATAAAAATGAAATAGATATTGTATATTTCACAAAATAAAATAAAATTTGAAACACTCAACAAAATTGAAACAATAGTCTCAATTCTGAAGTTACGTAATATAATCTATAACTATTTTTGCTCTTTGTGTCACTTTTGTATCAAATATCTAACTTATACGAAGCTGACATATTAAACCTTATAATATATATATATAATATACTGTTTGTTTGTTTTGTAGGTGTGAACATTATTGAAGCAGATCATTATATAGATCATTATACCCCACATACCTCCCTATTTCCTTCCGTCTGCTCTAATTAATTTCTTTCTCCATATAAAACTCAAGTGTACTATATATCTTGTTGAATAAAAGAAATCGAAAGGGTTAAAATGAAAAAAAGATATATATATATATACATATGCTGATGAGATACTTGATATTCACGACATCATCTCTCATTATAATATACATATTTCAAATTAAAATCAATAATTAATGTCTGCTGAAATAAAATATTTTAATATAAATAATTTATATATTATATACTTTATATTAAAAGATCAAAGTCAGCAATTTTATAATTTTTTTTACTTGATTTTTTTCTTTGTAATTATTTTAATTTTATTTCATTAATTCGTATATTCACTCATTATCAGATTATTAAATTATCTTTCATTTGAATTTAATCCTTATGAGAGTTTCAACAATGAATAAATATTTGTTGTATATAAATATGCAAAATAAATAGACAATACTAGATTGTTTAAAATTAAGTACCTAAAATGTTTGCTATATAAAATGGGCGTGGCTCTTTACGTATATACTGTATCTCGGACAAACATAAATTAAGCCAGCAATTAGTTTTACTCGCACTTGTTTGTTGCGGGTTAAGAAGATATCAACAAAGCTGCTTCATTACACGCTCTTTAATCCGCGGGTAATTATTCAAAATGAAAAACAAAAGAATATTTTAATGTCACTATATATTATAATATATATGTATAATATTATAAAGTTTTACTGTAACAAATGACTCTTTTCATTATGGTATTATATTTAAGTAGATTCAGTAATTTAATTATTTAAGATTTATAATTTATTTTAAGCTATTTAAATTTTCAGACTTGTTTCTTAAATTCACCAAGTTGTATTACTAGAATGCATTTTACTAGAATAGCAAGTAATAATATCCTGTATCGTCCAATCACAATGTCTTGAATGAAAATTGGATCGTTTTTGTACATCTAAAAATAAAACATTTCAAAAAAAAAGAAATATTGCTTTTTGTTTAAAAAAAAAAAAAATGTAAAAAAAGGGGAAAAATGTGATTATTTTAGCATTCTCATCCATCAAACTTATATTTCCGACAGTTTGAAACATTTTTTCCATTTTGTTTGTGAAAAAAAAATAATAATAATAATATTACTCGCAATGTGGGATCAAAGCAAAAAACCACATAAAAAAGCGGACGTTTGGGCAATTGTTTATTGAAATACGTTTTTCACACACACACATACATAATATGTATGCATATAAGCATATAGAATAGCTGAGAGTTTTTTTTTCAATAGAAATTGCCTTTATCACCTAGTGTACACGTTTGTCAAATAGTTAACCACCTTTCTAGCTGAGTTATGATGCAATCATCGACCCTATATACACTCTTCGATAACCCCAAGCTATATCATCTCTCTCTCTCTCTCTCTCTCTCTCTCTCTCTCTCTCTCTCTTTCTCTCTGTCTCTCTCTCTCCTTTTTTACATATTTTTATCTGAAGAGAGGGTTAAAAAAAAATATTTTTATATATAATTTCATATCAACAAAAATATAATACACAACTCCAACTCCAATTAAAACCAAAGTTGAGTGTTAGGGAAGCTTTTATTATTTTTTTTCTTTCTTTTTTTCCACAGCGGTCTATCACTTTATTACTTTTTTTTTCCTAAGCTGAATTTATCCTTTTTTACAAAATCATACTTCTTTTCCTTATATATAAGAAAATATACTTTACTATTATATGATCTAGAGAACGATTAGATCACATATAGCTAGCTTTATAATGAATAAATATACACTATACATGTATGAAGTTCTTACTTTATATATAAGGATTATTAATACAATTTACTCTCAATGTAATATCCTGCTGTAATTCTATAATTACAAGTAGAAAATGTGTCTTGAACTTTGATATTTATATATATAATGTTATTAGTGAAAATTATATAAGCTTGCGTTATCTTTAGTACGTATATATAGAGTTCAATGTATTTATATGAAGTTCACGTATTACTTGTGATTTTATCTTATTTAATGTTGTTTAAGTGATAATTATATTCAAATTTTGAATTATCGTAGTTATTCCAATAATCAAAAAACTTATGTATATACACTGAAATAAAAGCTGAAATATATAACCGTATTTATATATATGTAAAGTGTTTAAATTATGTGTTGGTTCGTATTATATAAACTTTCAGCTTTTTTTGTAATTTTTTCAAATAATTTTAAAGTTTAATTATTGAAGTTACTATTATAACATTTAATTGCAAGAATGGCGAGCATGAAATTTAAAATCTTTAGAATTCAGCATCTTATATGCAACAGTACCTCTATATTTCAATCCTATATTTTATATGTATATTTATAAAAGAAAAAATTAATACTCTATAAAAAAAATTTTGAATCAAAAATCTCCAATAGAAATTCTATTTGATTAAAAAATTTATTATTGAATGCATCTAATCTGATAAATACTGTAAGTTTTTTTTTTCATTCACTCCATTCTATTTTATATATAAAAAGGCTATTATAGAAATATGAGAATTAATATTGAAATTTTAAATAGAAAAAATAATAATAGTAATACAGATTAGATCATTCATACAGCAATATGCACTTAAGCAGAAAGGTAATATTCATTATAAGTTATAGGTACAGTATTAATATAGTATAATATCACATTATTATTACTATTCTGTGCATTGAAGAGTATAGAGAAACCATATAGAGTAGAGAGAGAGAGAGAGAGAGAGAGAGAGAGAGAGAGAGAGAGAGAGAGAGAGAGAGAGAGAGAGAGAGAGAGAGAAATATAGAGAGATAATAATAATATTGAAAATAAATTAAATCCTCTTTTAACCGAGCTATTGAACAAAATTTTATACATAAAATGATAGAACGATAGTGACGTGGGTCATTTAATTAAACTTGAGTTTGTCTGTCTGTCTGCTTCTCTCTCTCTCTCTTTCTCTCTCTCTCTCTCTCTCTCTGTACAGTACACCTTTTTAGTCGAGTCCAGAACTCATTCTCCCTCCTGATTCTCCCGCATACCCCTCACACAAGTGCAAATAACAGGCTTTTGATCAAGCAAAACCCGTCAGAACCAAAACTCTTCATTTTCAATATCAAAAGTTTATACGTATACGTACATATTATACAAAATATAGTAGAAATAAATTTACTTCAAATACATGTATATATTTTCATGAAAACTAAATACGTTTGACCAAATTTATATTAAATTATCTCTCTCTTCTGCTTTTGATATTTTAGTTTAAATACAATTTAACAAGTTTTATTGAATATATATATATATATATATATATATATATATATATATATATATATATATATATATATATATATATATATATATATATACTTTTTTACATTTAAATTAAAATTAATTATATTACAAAATATAAATTAATTTAATAATTACCAAAAACATCTATATTACCTTAAAGAATATTAGTCTTAATTAAATTTATTTTACATATTATAATGTTTTTGATAAATACATTTAACTATAGAGAAAATAAATAAATAATCGTCATTAGATGTAAATATTTATTTTATCATCTCTCTCTCTCTCTCTCTCTCTCTCTCTCTCTCTCTTTCTCTCTTTCTCTCTATTTCTCTCTGTCTCTCTCTCTCTCCTTTTTTACATATTTTTATCTGAAGAGAGGGTGAAAAAAAATGTAAAAAAGGGGAAAAATGTGATTATTCCCATTAAACCTAAATGTTCTATTAGTCTTTGTGCCTAAATAAAATTAATGTAACCTATGCTAAATACATTTTGAAAAATATTTGAAGCAATAATTCTGCAATGATCTCTCTCTCTCTCTCTCTCTCTCTCTCTCTCTCTCTCTCTCTCTCTCTCTCTCTCTCTCTCTCTCTCTCTCTCTCTCTCTCTCTCTCTCTCTCTCTCTCATTCTCTCTCTCTCGTTCGCTCGTTCGCTCACTCGTTCGTTTTGCTCTTTGCAATGTTAATAAATTCCTAGTCATGATTTCAAAATATTATTGTAAATACTAAATATTTATAAGCCTTGTTTTATAATGAGATAAATCCGAGAGCAATATATTGATGCGCAGTTGACAGAGAATGTATTTTACATCAACCATGTATTGTTTATATCAATAAAGTCAAGAATTTGTGAGGTTAAAACAACGAGAGTAAATTCCAAATTCACACCGAACGCGAGAAAATTGGTATTTATCATGTTTTTGCAAACACGATAGAAATTAATTATATTCGTAAATAATATGATCTTTTAAGTATACGTAAATTTTCAGATACTTTAAGTGTACAGGAAATTGGACAATACAGATACTTATTTATATTTATTAATTTTTCACACGATTAACTAAACTTCTTGGTTGAAGCCACGTCAAGCCGCATCTAATCCGTTACTAGGAAAGAAAAAAAATGTATATTTACATTAAAATAAAAGAAGCTGTTCTTATTTTTTAAATAACATTATACATCAATCATATAATTATATTTTGAATAAAGTTTTAAATAGTTTGTTTTATCTTCAAATATTTTATAAAAATTTGAAACAAAATACGTTAAGCGTAGAAACAAAATTTGGAAATATTTTTAGATTACTGTCACAAGAAAGTCTCTAAGTAAAAATTTAGACTGAAGCAATAAAATTTGCGTTTCTCAGTCTTCAGAAATGACATACAACAATGTAAGAGTGTCGTAAACAACAGAAATTTTATCCCTAATAAAACATTCATGACAAAACGGGGAAAAAAAATAAAATTCAATAAAATAAATTTTATGCAAACAACAAAATAATCAAATTTTACCATACAATGTACAAAAATAAATTTCCCAAGGTACTACATCACCTGAACCCCTAAAATTTAATTCTATATGCTAACTTTTTTTGGTACCAATTTTGAAAGAAAAAAAAATGAAATTTGGTTATAAAAAATTGTACACAATTATATATATTTTTGTTATAATATATTTAAGGTAAATAGTATAATATATATACATACGGACAATAAAATTTTTCTCAATTTCAAAGCGAAGTTTCAATTCTCTCTTTTCGTTTGTTACTTCAAGGCAAAAAAAAAAAACAAAAAACAATACAATAATAAACTCACTCTGTGCTGTATGCTGCAATGAAATGTGCCACTGGCGTAAAACATATTGGAGTACAGAAAGAGAGAGAGAGAGAGTATGAGAGAGAACACTCCAAATGTCGTATGGACTCCATACGCTTCCAGGCTTCAATTTGAAACAATTTTCCAATGTATAACATTTTTTATCGGTGTTCATAAAAGAAAAGTTATATTCTCTCTCTCTCTCTCTCTGTCTCACTCAATTTTATAACTTTAAAAACGCTATAAAAATATTAACAGTAATTAACATTTTGCTCTAAACGTCTCTGGCATTATTAATGATGACATCAAAATCATAAATTTTATAAAATATAATTTTCATAAGTTTTGATCTAGTTATGATTATGACAAAACAATGCAAATTGTTCATAATATATGATATAATATAACGAGGTGTTATCTATAAATTATATTTTAGGAAATTGTGTGCTGTAAAAAAAAATAATAATAAAAAAAAAGAAAAAAAATTAAAAAAAAAAGCATGTGTATGAAAAGTCTGCATTACTTTGAATTTTTTATATTATTTAAATAAAAAATATTTCAATGTAAGATATTTTCTTTCAATCATAAATACAATAAAACATTGTACTGTTTTATATAAAAATGTACAGATGGAAACAGTTAAAAAAATTACTTTATCTATCTATATTTTATTATTACGTAGTGCTGCAGGTCAAAAGGCCATTGTATTGAATTATGACTTTTTTTTTTTTTTTACCAAAGAAATATTTTTCAGTAATAATAAAAATCTTGAAAGCAATCACAACGTAGATAAACTATATATATATAAAAAAAATGAACTTCCTTTTGTTGTTATATAAAAAGTGTGAAGTCACTAAATTATCTGTAAGTGGCAATAATGAGTCTAGTTAACGTGATGAAAAATGATGAAGCTATATCTATATACGTTCTTAATCATCTATCATCCTTCCTTGTACTCTAAATCTTATTGACAATTTCCTGGTAGTTTTTCATTACTAAATAATGATGACATTTTCGCGTGCAAACTTCAAGTAAATTTATAATAATATCACAGATTATATATTAAGTACCCTTGTACTTAGAAATTGCAAGGTCAAATTTGATTGTTTTTCGGTACAATTTTTTTTGTTTAAATAAGAATCACGATGATAAGACAGATGTTTCATTTTTTTTATTAAAATTTAGTAAAATTGTGACTATGGTAATATTATTGAAAGTATTAAATATGAGAGAGAGAGAGAGAGAGAGAGAGAGAGAGAGAGAGAGAGAGAGAGAGAGAGAGAGAGAGAGAGAGAGAGAGAGAGAAAGAGAGAGAAAGCTTTTTCTCTGAATAGGAAAATAAAATCCCCAAATCAGATAATGGTATAAATTTGAAAAAAAAAAAAAAAAAAGTTTTATAAATGGAATCCAGTAAAGCAGAAATAAAAGTTTTATTGAGGTTTCACTTGTTCTCTCATAGTGTGTGAGCTATATACATTGAGTGATAGAGAGGAGAGCTTGGCTGGCACTCAGATTGGTCCAGACATCAATCTACCGCACGCTTCGTAACACTCGTACGTTACCGTGTGCTTACTTTGGCACCTCATTTATTTCAAAGTGACAGACTTTTAAATATTGCAAAACCTAACATGTACATAAGCTTAAAAATCAGTTCCTATGCTTTCGTATTGTGATGACTCTTAGAAAAATAACTTGGATTACTAAAAGCATAGGAGGAGGGTAATTTTAAAAACTTGAAAGCTAAACCACAATTTTCAGTTATAACTATTATATATATATAAAAAGCAATATTTATTCATACTTATCATATATAACTTGGCTTATTGCCATTAGCATATTAACGCGGATTAGTAAAATTGAAATATTTTTTTTTCTTCCCTTTAAGATTTTAAAAGTTACATAGAATTTTTCAATGTTCTTATAATATAACTATTAACCGTATATCTGAGTTTATCTGCGATACAATATTGTAGTGAATAGATTGTAGATACTCATATCAAATATTGAAAATGGAACCAATGCCAATTTAAAATACACAAAAGAACCCACACTTTCGTGGTTTCAGTTATTTCGGAAGTAATAACACCGTACCTGCACGCATCTTTGAAACTTGAATGGCAAGGGAAGCACTAAAACTGAAAATCACTTTACGTTGACCATAAGAGAACGTTAGTGTTAGCTAAAATGAAACTAGAACGTCGAACGCGACGATAAAAAGAAATTTCCTGGCAATATATGAGAAAATAATAATAATAACAAGGCAAATATGGCAAGCAAAAAAAAAAAAAAAAAAAAAAAAAAAAGATGATAGAAGAAAATAAAACGGAAATCGGTAGGGAATGAAAAATAAAAAAAATAACGTTAGCTTGGCTGGTTTCTGCTTTGTGTTGAAGAAAAATTGCTAGCGAGGCGTGAAAAAGGTCGGCAGCAATCGCACAAATAACATTGTTAGTAAAGTGTCTTTGATCTATTCGACAAATTGACAACTTCAAAAAAATTATAGTTTAATAGAAGAATTTTTTATTAGTAACTTAATTTAAATTACGAAATTACATTTTTTTCCGGAAAATATGAAAGTTCAAAGTTTATTTTCTTTTTGTAAAGATATAATAGTTTATGTTTGTAATAGATTTTTCTACACATGTTTCACTTTTGAAGTCTTAATAGCTTTTTTTTACGGTTACTTAATTTTCTACAAAACTTTTAAAACAATAATTATTAATACTGTTCAGTAGATTCTATATCAAATCATTTAATTCGTAAGTTATAATTATAAAAATCTCATATTAATATTTTTTTTATAAGAAATTGTCTCAATAAATTTGAAATTTTCATCACGTAAAAAAAATTACGTAATTTATGATGCATTTATGTTATTATAGCATACGTGATACTAAATTAGAATAATAGAAACAAATATGCTGAAACACATTATATTTATGCTATAGTTATTATGCAGTATAGCATAAATTATGTTGTATTGAACAAATTATGCTGAAAATGAGCTAGCATAATTACTACGTATAGTTATTTTTGATCATGCACAAAACACCCACATAATCATTCTATTATTGCACGGAAAAAATCTTATAGCCTGTTGACACCTAGCAATATTTGCATAGGTGCAGATTGCATAAAAATATGCCATTTTCATTAAAAAAAATCATGTCATCAAATTTATTGTACAACATGTACCGACATGAATTGAATAACCTGCAATTTTAGTAATGCTTTTCAGTCTATAGTTGTGCAGGTTTTTCATTTCCTTGCGGTACGTAGGTACATACGTGTGATTAAGAACTCACATTCTTTTTTCTAAAACATGTTTGTTAGATGAAGAAAAATATATTAAAAAAGTCATTAATCTTTCAAACAGTCTGTATGACTTAAAAAAAAATGAAACAACAAAAAAATCTTTAGAACGTTAGAATGAATTATAAACAATAAGTCTGAAAACATTTTACATATATCAAAATATGTCCTCATAATTTATAAACATAACGCTTCATATATATAAAGTTATTATTATTTTCCAATGAAGATAAAAAAAAAGAGTTTTTATAATATATAGCTATAATTTATATTGAAATATGCACAAAGTTTTTGCACTGATGTTGTATAATATATATATATATATATATAAAAAAATAGTATTTTATGATAACTATTTATTGTGACTATACTTAATGAATATAAACTATAATAGTAGATGCATGCAGTCTGTATCATCAATAGATATGCCATGCATTTACATTTTAGCTATCATGACAGAAACGTATAATAAATTTATCAAACTTATACAATCATGATATTTTACTTCATTGTTTTTTTTTTATTATTTCATATTATATCCATTTCAATTAAAATTTAATTTGATATACATATCCCTATAAGCCTAATTGAAAATAATGTCATTCAATATTAGAATTATAATTAATATTTTACTGAATAATGATAATATTTGTGTTTCTTTTAATCATCAGTCGTTGTTTTTTTTAGCTGTTTTGATTTTTCAACAATATTTTAAGGTGATTTTTAAAAAAGCAATTTTACTTTAATTTTTTGATTTTTAAATTAATTTTTTAATTAGCCATAGTTATAGTTAGAAAAAAAGCACAAAACAAATTGTTAGCATTTTTTTTTTTTTTTTTTTGCTTTTAAAATAAATAAAAGCTTTGTTCAAATATTAGTCTTCATAAAATGTAAACGTAATTTTAAATAAACAAACGGAGAAATGTAAAAACAGATCTAAATTTTCGTATACTGATCAATGTTGAGACAATACAAATTACCAAATGTTGCTCTGCGGTTTACCCTGAATGTATATATAGGGGTGAAAAGCGTGAAGAGATTCGCACCACAATCAAGTGCTTGTATTTCAAACGTGTGTTGGGGACCCTATATACTTTCACTACACCTGTATACACTCAAACCCTCTTCTTCTAATTTATAGTCTTTTTGCATGGCCTTATAAATATTTTATACGCGTTTTTTTTTTCCAAATGTTTAATACAAAAATAACAGGGAAAAACGTTATTATTGTAATAAAAATAAAAGAAATATTGCATTATATGCATTTTTTTTAGGTAAAATATTTTAAATATTTTAATTTTATTTTTTCCGAAATATTTTTATATATTATATAAAAATTCAAAGTGTAATTAATTCAGATTTTTTTAAAATTAATTTTGTAATATATTTAGTTACTGATGTATATTTATAGTATAATATATCATATTAAGTCTTTTATATAATAATGAAATTTAATATTATTTAAATTGACATTAATGTATCATATAGATTTAATAAAATTAATTTAAATGTATTTAGTCATTAAATCATATTATTTCAACATCAAAATCATTCTTAATAATAATTAATTTAAATTGAATTAGAATATTTTAACAAAACTTCACATCTTGCATATATATACGAAAAGAGAAAACGTTTGTTACGAAAACGAGAATTCAAATTTGAATATCATTTACATGACAATTCGCATCGTTATAAATTGCGTTAGAAACCAATCCTGTTATTCTTTTCTTTCTTTTTTTTTTTCACAATTCAATCATTATGTAAAATAAAATATAGCAACAGAGCAGAATTAATTGATACGATTTCATTTTCTTTTTTATACTTCATTGCTTTTTATGAAAAAAAAAATCATTTGAATTATAGTATTATAAGTTTTATTTAATTTATTCGAAGCTTGTATCTAAATTAGTACAAAATCAATTTCAACTTATATATTTTTATTTTAATCAATTAATCTAAAAGAAACTAATAACTAAAAAAGAAGAAGAAGAAGAAAAAAGAAAAGAAAAAAGAAAAAAAAAAAAAGGAATCAGAAGTGGAAAAAAAATTACAATTTAATGAACCACTTGCAATGAAATGTTTTTAATTGTTGCAACATGTACGTGAAAATCAATTTCTCATAAGAAATGTATTAAAAATATTCAAAGTTATTTTAAATAGTTCGTTCATTGCAAGTGATCCAATGATTAAGTAACATATTTTATTGCTTATACGCCGGTTTAACTTATATTTACACTAATTTGTAAACCATGAAAAAAAATATATATGTAATTTCTATAATACATATTTACATAATGACACATTATAACGCTTACTTCACCATAAACGTCATTTCTTTATATGTCAACTAAAAAAAAGATTGATCTATATTATTTTATTACAACAATAGTTTTTTTTTATCTTCATTGACTATTAATAATTTTTTTATTGTATTATATAAAAATAACAATTAGAATTAGAGCATTGTTATAATTGTTATCATTTTTATTTCAGACATTTTCTCTTGGCATATTGAACCATTTGCAGAGTAAAATTATATAAGGGGGGTTAGGGGAGGGGTCATATGTCATGTGAATGCATTGTTGCACCACAACAATCAAAAAAATGTGACGAGCGGCTGCTGCAAAGAATGGAAACTAAAAGCAGAGCAAGCTGACGCTTATACATAACAATATTATATATATACCATGCACCACGCGATCTCAAATCTCAACAGCTTGACTTTTGGGAGGTTTGAGTGGCCATGGACCCTTGTGTCTTTGGGGATGTAAAATATTACTGGAAGGTCCTGAGATGCATCCGTCAGCACAACTACTTTAGAAACGATTGAAAATCAAATATATGAATGATGCAATATATCTATAGCTAAAACGAGATGAATTCTCTCTCTCTCTCTCTCTCTCTCTTTCTCTTTCTCGCTCGCTCGTAAAATAAAATAGAAAACAATATTGCAATATGTTATGCATAAAAAAACTATGATAAAAAATTTACATTAAAAGAAAAAAGAGGATAAATAGTTTTATTTAAATTTGTCCTACTAATGTATTCACGTTACCAATAATTAAAATATTTCAATTCATATTCTATATATAATATATTAAACATTTTGAAAAAAAAATGTTTTAGAGTATATTATAATATCATTGCGATAGAATTCAAATTGATTTTTTAATAAATATTTGTCGTTACTCATAATGATGTTCTCCGCAATAATTCAAAATTATAATATAGTATCTCTTAATATCAGAATATTAATCTGTGATCTATTTAAATTCGTTACACTAACAATAAATAAAATTTGATCTAGATCACATTAAAAAAATCTGTCAATATTATTGTTCAATATTTTTTTGATCATAACAAAAAAAATGTATATATAAAAGAAGCTATAAATTATTATACGTATATACAGTATAGATATAATAGGAAATGAAGTTCATGAATATTTGGGTAATTTAACACCACATTATTGTAGTGTCATATCAGAACCACCCAAGATGTCATTATAATCTTTTTCTATGAGGATTAGTCACAAATTTGTCCCCTTTTTTTATATAAAAAAAAATTACGCAGGGTACGCCGACTTTTTGGCGAGATAAACGACAGATTGTGGCTACAGGTACGACCCCACCCCTCTCTATCTCTCTCAATGAAAAACTCAGACAAGAGCAGAGGTTGGGACTGTTTTTTTATATTATTATTATTATACCCCATTCCCCCTATTCCTTTTTTTTTTCATATATATATATGCGGGTCTATAGAAAAGACATCCCTTATTCTATAAATGTCAAGCTAAAATACAATACTAAATGAAAAATATATCATAATTCATAGCTAAAACGTTAAATATATTTCATTAATTAATTAATATATCAAATGACAACGTATTACGTAACGATATTCATAGTACAGTGATTTTTCTTTGTTTTAAAGTATTTATAATACTAGAAATAGATTTATATTTGAATTCAACGTCATGTAATTTTGAGATGACTTTGAGTGTAGGGAGTTGAAGAGAGAGAGAGACAAGCATATTTCACGCACTCGCGCACTTCAATGGAATATATCATATCTCTAACGCACAAATTAATAAATATGTAAGCTGTAGAAGCTGCATTAGACCATAAAATGATGAAACCTCTTTCTATGTTTAGATTATAGTATTATACATACATATACTTTGCATTCATTTTTATATTTTCCTATCTCATTTCGATCAGATAAAATATTAACTCTTTTGATGAAATCATTCAAAAGAAATAAAGTTTCTATAGAACAGAAGAGAGAGAGAGAGAGAGAGAGAGAGAGAGAGAGAGAGAGAGAGAGAGAGAGAGAGAGAGAGAGAGAGAAATGAATATAACTATTGTACAGAAATTTAATCAGAGATAAAGCAGATTTTACGTAATATTTTTATTAAATAACTTCAATTAAATACGATATTTTTATTTGAAGTTATATAGAAAATCATTATACACGCAGCACAAAACGAGATTTTTATATAAAAAAGAAAATAAAAGGCATTGAGGTCATCAAAAATTAAGCTTTCAGTTAATAATGAACGCTTTAAAAATGTTTAATATTATATAAAGATATTAAACTATATGATTTCTCATTGAATTTTACATGAAAAACATACAAATGAACACATCTTCATTCATATAAACAAATAAAAATAAATGTTAAACAAATAAATTCAAAATTCTAAGTTAGTTCACGATTATATTTGAAAGTATTTTTGAAAAATTCAAGTTAATTCTACACTAATATTATGGTAACAAAATATTATGGTAACAAAAAAAGTAATGTTAATAAAATGTTATAATTTAAATGGCATAACATTCTTCAATTATTTTTCCTATTTCAACCAAAAAATAAATAAAAATAAAGTTAACTTTATGACTGGCGTCAAAACAAATTATCTTTTTCATTACTGAAATAAAAAGAGACAGTCACCATATATATGCATATAAAATTTAATCATTAAACATAAAATAATATTATTTTGTAATGATCATTAATTTCTCTTTATGAATAAAATAAACGTTAATATACACCATATAAGTTTTGTATCACTTCACGAAGAGAAAGGGGTTGATTTTATTTTGCCACAGGCAAGAAGTGGGCGTGGTATATGGGGGATCGGGGGGTATGCATTTGTGTGTGCGGTCTAACACCATAATTAAATTGTGATCAATCAACGGTCTCGTATACGAAATACTTTCGATTCCCCAAGAGAATTTGGAAACCAATAATAACAATTTTCACAACCGATTCTTTCTGTAAGTAAATATAATTTAAATACTTTTTTTTTTATTATTATATACGAATAAATAATTGACATTTTTATTTTAATCTAATCATCATTATATATTTAGCTTAATTTTAGGTAATTACGGAAGTAATTATATATATAACAAAATAAATATTTCTAAAAAATTATATATATATAAAAAAAATTATATTCAGGCATAAAAATTAGATTCTGAAAATATTTCAATAAAGTTATATGAACCACAACACAAAAATTCTTCACAAGTAAAAATATTTTTCAAAGATTTTTTTTAATATAAAACTTTGACAAAAGGGATAAAATGCATCTTCAATCTAGATTTACAAAGTTTTGGGAACAGAATACAAAAACTAAACAACAAAGAACAATCAATATAAGTAAAAAGTAAAGAAAAAAAAAATTGGAAACATGCTTTGGTCGTAACGTTTCTTATATCGCTTACAGTTTGGTTTTATTTAACTTTAAAAATATTTGACGTTTGAAATTTTTTATTTATTTGAACTTATTTTATTTGAATAATATTTATTATTATTTAAAAATATAAGTCGATGTAAAAAGTAATGTAAAATTTTAACGGTCATCTTCCAAAACAGAAAAAAAAGGTTAATCTTGATAACTTATTTTAATTCTTATAGTTATAAACTTTAATTTTATAAAACATTGTACGCATATATCCTCTTTATTTTTTAATTTCTAAATAACGCAAGAAACACTTCTTTTCGTTGTTTTATTATTATTTTTTTTATTATTTTTTTTTACGTTTTTAAATTTTCATTCATAAAAATTCTACTAAAATGTTCAAAAAGTCGAAGTTGCTGTTAAAAAGTTTCTATTAATTCACTGACTGAGAGTGTTGGTAATTTATGTGAGTGTGCATAACAAGCAGACCACTCAAATTCATGTCAAAATTTGTTAATGTTAGGGAAAAAAAGTGTTCTCTCTCACTGTTTTTAGTAATGCGTGTAATGGAGGCCATTTTCTGGTGCTCATAATACTTTGTGTGTGTCTGTGTGTGTGAGTGAGAGAGAAGCACGTGTGGTGTGGTGTGCGCGATACTCACCTGCCCAGCCCCACCCGACACCGCACTACCTTCATTTTGCGTGAGTATACCAAACATCGCACTAAGTGCGCAAGCAATTTGATTTTTTTTCCTCCTTTTTGTTATAGAGGTAACAATTATTTACAAAATTATGTCATCATACTTCTTATATTTCTTCCTAGTACGTACATACACGTAAAAATTATACTTAATTTATACTGCATTAAACAATTATTGTAGAGAATAAATGTTGCAATTTTGTAATAAGAGTAATAACATATATAAGTAATTATGCTAAACATCTTAACTAATGCTATTTAATCGCTGTACAATATAGCATAAATTGCTGTATTGAGCTAACATAATTATTACGTGTTTATTTTTCTTTTAGTTTTTGTTGTGTATTTTTCTATACGTGTAGTTTTGTGTACAACCTATGTTACCCCGCATAGTGATTATTTTATTATATTCATTACTGGAATTCTATAACATATATTTTTATAATAAATTCTATATGCAATTCCTATATATACATATAATATATACATATATGGTAAACATTTTTTAGAAAATCAAATGATTTATTTTGTAATGTTTAATGAATGTATTATGGAGAATTAATCTTTATACAGCTGTATACAAAAATATTGAATAAAAAAAATGCACATTTAAAATTGTTACAATTTTGCAAAAAGTTTAATAAAATAACAAATAAATACAATTAATTACAAAATAATATGTTTATGTACATACGTAATTAACGAGCTTATAATATTGTAAACACTGGAAAATTTTACGTTATCATGAAAATTTGTGCGCTGCAAGCTAGTTTTTAATTTAAATCAATAATTCAATTAAAAAAAAAAAAAAAAAAACATTAACGTTTTTTGGTTTTTGTATACACACAATATTTCATTATTTTACATTTTATCGATGAATTTTGTGAGAGAGTATAAAGTAAATAATAAATTAAACACGATATGCGATACTAAAAATGTTTTTTAATTATATACATTACGTATATACTACACAGTGGAAAACGTTATGAAATATATCAGTTTTTGTTACCCATTTAAAAATATAAGCGTACTTAAAATTAATTATATTCCGAATTCCCAATAGTCTTTAAAAGTGTAGAAATATATTAAAAATTATTATAAGATTTTTTATTTATAATTTAAAAATAATAAATAATACAATTAATTATAGTTAAATGATTTTATAAAATATTTAAATTTACAAGTCATCTTCTTTATATATAGAAGTTATGTTAATTGACGTAAAATAAGAGAAAAGTTTGAATTATTTTACACATAAAGTATAAAAGGTTTGCTTTTAATCTACAAAGTAGCTTAATAAATTTTCTAACTTGAGGAAATGCAAATCGAGTTATATAAAATCTGAGACGACGATGAAGACTTGACGGTAACAAGGCAATTAGTTGGATAATTAGCGCCTCTTAATGTCGACACGCCCATCAAATAAAGACGTTATTAAATATAAGTCTTGGACCAAATTAAAATATAATAAATAATACATTAAAGACGATACGAAACAATATAAAAAAAAATGTGTAATAAATGGTTATTATATTACAATTTAAATATTATATAATTATCCCCATTTTATACCTATTGTTTACACTGAATAATTTGTTTTACATTCTTTGCCAGTTTAATTGTATGTATAAAATTTCCTCTTGCGTATTTTTTTTATATAACTGTATTTTGTATAGTGTGAAATGGAATTACTCTGTACTTATTTAAAAATTTATTTAAAAAATTCATCCTTTTTTTTTTTTTTTTTTTTTTTTTTTTTTAAGACTGTATATAGTTAATATCATTTGTCCTAAATTTTCATTTTGAAATTTTGTTATTACTATTATTATTTTTCAAAAATAGTTCATATGGTTATAATAGTTTTTGATTGTATAAATAAATTATTATACTATTTATATTATTACTATAATTATTTAAAATAGGGTGTGAAATAATAATGTTCAACAAAATAAGTGAATGGAAAAAAAGTGATGTACAAACATAAATATTATGATGACCAATGGTCACTCATGTGTGGAAACGTAGTAATTTTCTACATGAATGCTTTTAAAAGTGTGTGTTAAAAAAAAAAAAAAAAAAAAAAAAAAGATTTATAAATCGTTCGATTAACGCACGAAAAAGTTTATGTATATATATATATACATACATACACATGCTAATCTTTGCACACCCTCTCTTTTATTATACAACGTTCTAACTTCTCTTTTCTCTTTCGCATTTCAAATGTAAGTAAAAGTTAATCAGTTTTAAGCTTATCTTTTCATCAACTTTTACTTCTTTTGTTCTTTTAAATTAATCTTATTAATTAATAAAAAAAATCAACAGGTATTTTTTTTAATAATGTAAATATTTTATATAAAATTAATTAAAATGAAAATAAATTAAAATTTATTCTTATTTTTAATATAATTTTCTGTTATTATTTTTTAGTTTTGTTCAAGTTGATAAATTTAATTTGTATATGTTATATTTTCTCAAAGTCTTTCACTTTTTTTCTTCTTCTTTACCTCATTTTAATTTAATTAACTTTAGTTCTTAATGAAAATTGACGGTCCATTTCTTTTCTGTCTTCCCCTTTTTTAATAACAAATTTAAATAACAGGTACATTTCATTTGCGAATAAGATGTTATGAATCACAGTCTTTGTACTTACCAAAATTGGCACCTCCTGTAAATTTGATGAGTATAATTTCCAATATTGACACTATATATATATTGACTACTTTTTAATTCTAAAAAAAAAACAAGGAAGAAAACTTGCAGCTCGCGGGAGTTCAGGTATTAGATCTCCGTGTGCGACTTGCCAAGAGTTGGCCGAAACACTGAACACAGATCTAAAGTAGTGATGCTGTATCAACCCGGTAAAGTAAGAGAATATCGGGAGAGTAAACTCGCGCGCACCATAAGGGGCGGAGCACCTACAATAATAATCATAATAACTAACGCCATCTATTAACTTTTACCTTAACTTAGTAGTTTGGGTCATAGGTCAAACGGTCACGTATATATTATTCTCTTTTCATATTACATATAGGTATAAAATGATTATAATATAATAATGATATAAATCATTATTTTGTATTATTTATACACCACCATCAATTTTGCACGTAATAAAATGTAATTAGAAGTGACTATTATATATCTGTGGTGTAGATACCTGGACTATGGGGGAGGGTGGTTTTTGTGGTCACCCTCTTATTAGTGGTTCTGCCAGTATGTTCAGGAATCTTTGGGCTTCCTAGGACTTTGAGTGGGTGATGAATGACTTTGCAGTAAATGTATGAATTGCTATTTCATAGCTTAAAACAAAGACACGTTCGAATTTAAAGACTTTATTTTACGCAAAATAATGTGTAGAGTAAAAAAAAATAATAATAAAAAAAAAAAAAAAAAAAACTTTTGGTTGCTAAGAATAACTTTATGTATAAACTGGATTTTTATAACTGGGTAATTTAAAGCAACTTTCTGTCTATATATGTGATATCATTACATTTTCAATTTTTTTTATATAAGTTAATATTCTCGGTAAAAACATATTTACTAAAAGCTATACAATTTATTAGAAACGCTTCTTTGCCATTATTTGAATTATATTTCGCATTTTTTTAAAGCATAGCTAGATTAAAAGCCACTTTATTAATTTAAAAAAAAATATTTATTTATTAGCCTATGTAAATAAAATAAAAAAGGTGAAATAAAAATTGCTAAGAATGTGGCTCGATTACGTACGCTTGAGTTGGTACAAGAAAAAAGTAATGAAGAGATTTTAAATTAAAAATAATAGTAATATTAATAAAAATATATCAAAATAATAAACGTTAAACTTATTATAATAAAAAGGTTATATCACCGCATGATATCATTCTCAAACATTGCAAAGTAGCTAAGTTGATAGAAGTTTGATTGAAGATTGAAATAAAAATAGTTTGTCACGCTAATCAACCTCGTTTATTTAAAAAAAAAAAAAAAAAAAAAACTGCATATATGCTGTTATTTGATTTGTTTAATTCGATTTAAAATAATGAAATTTTAATATGATTTTACTGACAAAATTCATACATTGTGAAGGCCTAATAATAAAGTACAAATAATAAGATTTTTTTTTTGCATCCTGTAGCTTAGGCAAATTGTTGGTCCTATATGTTGTCCCGGTTGCATAAAACACAAAATTTTCAGGGGCACGAGCAGTTTGAAGTTTAAATAATAGACAGTTTAGATTGCCGATGGTTTAATTACTTGTGCTTTAAAGTATGTATATAATGTGTAAATTTGACCAATAAAAAAAAAAAAAAAAAAAAGGATTATTGTTTTAAAGTTTTTTTTTTTTTTTTGCTGGTTATTTTTCAATAACTTGTTTAAATAATAATTTATTTGCTTCAACAAACTGAAAACCCGAAATTGACCCAAACTAGGTATTTTTGCTCATTTCGGCTTTTGGTTCGTCGCTTTATGCCAAAACCCGGAATGCCAGTTTATTTCGGCTTTTGGTCACGAAATTTTGATCCATACTAGTTTTGAGCATTTCGCAAAAAGCAAAACCCGGTGTAAACATTTATATCTAGTTTTGGTCTTTGAATTTTGACCAGAACTAGTTGTGGTCAAAATAGAAAAATCAAAAGCCGAAAAATGAACAACTCAGAATTTTATGCAATGATATAAAAGACTATAATTATATTATAAATGCATGATGTTTTGGTATTATAATTTAGGCGTTAAAACAATTTATTTTATTATTTTACTTGAAATGAAAAATATATGGTCTGAAAGATTAATTTGATTAGAATGCGCTGACCATAATCTCTAAATCTTATGGCTATAGATACGGAATATAAATTGAGACAATACGAAAAATAAACTTACTGTTTGAATGTTTGACCTAGCAATGGACCACTTGCAATGAGCGAACTTTTTAAAATAATTTGAAAATTTCTCAATGCATTTCTTACAAAAAAAAAAAAAAAAAAAAAAAAAATCATTTTTTCCTTGTTGCAACAACTACAAACATTTTATTGCAAGTGGTCCATTCAGTAATAGTAGTAGAGTATATTATTATTATTATTTTAATGGGCTACTTACGATTACATGTATAAAACCACTATCCATGTTCACTTATAATTTGCGCACCAACAATATACGTCATGTGTTGTGAACTTTTTAAATTCAAACACTTTCTTATCCTGTTTCTAACGAATATTATGAAATTATAAACCATGTTTTCAGCACAGAGACAAACAGTCAACTAAATATATACGCACAAGAAATATTTTAAAATAACTCGTTATCACTGGATAAAGTAAGGTGGACTTGAACTTTGAACCAATATAAAGGGAAATTAGTGATAAGTCATAAAATCACTCTTATTGTAAATTAAAATAAATATTTTTACTTATTTAACGTGTCGTGTTATCTCTCTCTCTCTCTCTCTCTCTTATTCTTATATCAAATAATTGAGTTGAGAAATGTTCATTTTTCGGCTTTTGATTGTTCTATTTTGACCACAACTAGTTCTGGTCAAAATTTAAAGACCAAAACTAGATATAAATGTTTACACCGAGTTTTGCTTTTTGCGAAATGCTCAAAACTAGTATGGATCAAAATTTCGTGACCAAAAGCCGAAATAAACTGGCATTCCGGGTTTTGGCAAAAAGCGACGAACCAAAAGCCGAAATGAGCAAAAATACCTAGCTTGGGTCAATTTCGGGTTTTGATGCTAACATACAGTATATATCTTTCTCTGTAAAATCTCAAGATTGTCTTCTTAGCTCAGAAACGCTATAAATAACTGATATTATTTTTCCAATAAAGTTGAGGTTATTTTCTTTTATAAATTTTTGTAATATTTTTGTAATAATAAAAAAAAATAGTTTATTGCAATTGTTGTTAAGTGTTTGATTACTTTTTGTTAGTTAGAGTATTTTCTACTATAAGTGGGTCTCTACTTGATTGGCTGTTAGACGTGCTGAAACTTTTCCTCGAGGGCCTGCAACCCAAACTTGCTTTATTTTCCCAACTCGCTCGTGTGTGAGAAAAGTGCAAAGTTACACTCCACGAGCGGGGTGGTGGGTGGGAGAGAGGGGGTGGGGGTGGTAACCCCGTGCTCGTGTCTCAAAACTATAAGTAAGCTGCAATTTAGAGCACCGGGACCAGCTTGTTTACTGTCTTAAATCTTCTTCTTGTATATCCTTCTCTTTGAAATCAATAACGGAATTTTTTATGTTAAAAAAAATAAATAAATAAGGTTGCATTTTAGATCGTCAGAATGTGCATAGATTATTATGAAAATGAAGTACATTTGCCATGAATTCCAAAAGTTGTTTTAAAATTTCTAACAGCTTGCTTGTAATTCTTGACTTTCATTTTTTTATCTTAATTATAATTTATGTTACATTTTTAAATATAAATATACTTCTTTTCTCTGCTTTTATTTCAAACAGCAGAGATTTGAATTTCTGCAGTATACAGTTGAATTGTCCTAGCACAAATTTGTGACAAAAGGAGCAGAAAAAATAAAATATTTAATTACTTTATTTTACGGAAAAAAGCACATCTATATCACTTTATGTTAATGTCTTCAAAAGACAGAGTAACTTTTATTTTAAGTCTCATCTGCTGTCATCCCATTACAAAGAAACCATTATAATAAAAAAAAAAAAACTTTAAGACAACGTAATTCTAAAAAAAAAAAAAAAAAAAAAAAATTTAAACACATTATATTTAACAATATGTTCCAAGTTATTGTTATGTTTCCATTATGAAGATGATGATGATGATGATACGCAAAGTTTTGTGATCTATTTTATTATTCCAGTGACGTCATTATGTGGGTGGGTAGAAGGGAGGTGAAGGTGGGAGCCGATAATGCTACCTCGTGTGTGTGTGTGTGTGTATATATATATATATATATATATATATATATATATATATATATATATATATATATATATATATATATATATATATATATATATATATATATATATATATATATATATATATATATATATATATATATATGGCTTGCTTTGGTGTATAATATGCAAAGATACGTGTGTGCAGTTCGGGATGAAATATGGAAGCTCTTAGCTGCCTTGCCTATATATACTGCATTATTAACCTCTCTGCTTGTTTCCTTTCCATAGGGCCAGACTAGACGCTTTTTATCCCATCAAAATGAACGAGAAAAATGGACCGTAGAATTGACATTGGCTCAACTTTGCAGTACAGCAAAGTTACTTTTCAACACTTAAAGGCATAGAAAACATAAAAAAAAAAGTTCTTAAACACAAAATGGGATCTACAAAACTGATGATAATTTCTCCAAAACATAAATGTGGCCCCACAAGAGAGTGTAAAGAAACTGTAAAGTATGCAATTTGCGTGAATATTTCTGTTTATGACGTCAAAAACATGCAAAAACAAGTATAAAAATGTTGTTCGGGTTGCATAAATCAAAATTTTCTGATCACTGCTACGGCGTTACAGTTGGGTTTTGAGACCAATTAATGTTATTTATGTAAGTTCCATCAAGTGTTTTGTGATATAAATGCTAATGTTTTCATGTTGTCTATGCCTTTAAGAAGTTAAGATTTTGAGCTTCAAAATTGCTATTTTCTATATAATATTGTCACACATTTCATGTCGCGAACTGACCTACAGCCGCAGCGGCGGCATTATTTAAACCTTAGCTCCCACCTAAGCTCTGACCTACAGCCGCAGCGGCCGCTTCAGCCACCTCTTAGCCCCACAACCACTTGATTATGCCTGGTATAAAATAACATGAGTGCAAGTGCAGAAGTAATAACAGAAGGGAGATAGAGAACTTCAAAGTAACTTGACTCTCTACTAGCATTACATCTGCACCTGTATATGTAAGTACAGTAGATAACAAATTGTATATCTCTTTTATATATTTACATTTTACTCGTATATTATTATATGTAAACATTTTGCTAAATCTCAATTAATAAATCAGGTCGCTTCCTTGCTCTAAAATATGTGGTCCTATAATCATTTTTTGATCCCAAACATTATCGACCCCCGAGACAATGTTACAATATGGAAGTGCTCTATTGATATCTGTGTGTTATTATACGGTTCAATGTAATGAGAGTATACAGTATAGCGTATGGAAAAAGCCTTTTTATAAATTGGGCTATTTTCAAAAGTATTATTGAAAATATTCCATTTTAATCCTACACCTTTATAATAGACAAATATTCAAGAACTCCTTTAAGAACCTTATATACGTATTACGTATTAAAAAAAAAAGAAGATTATTCCTGTAGTATATCAACATCTCAGATTCAGACTAATTTTTATACATTGCAATTTATATATGATGTTAGGAACCTGCCATCAATAGAATTTTTTTTTCAGTATATTTTGTAAAATATCTAAAATTCAAATTTATGACTGTGATTGGATAACTAAAGCAATTGTCCAGTTATTTATATATTGTTTTTTTTTTATTTATACCTTAAAGGTGTAGAACACCTTGAACAAAAAAAACTTGGTATAATATCCTATAACAAACGTAAATTTTAACGTTGATTTAGCCGAAGTCATTGATTTCTAATGTATTTTCCATTCACGAAATAGCAGATGCAGAGTTATGATGTCCCAGCTCGCCTGGTCAACGCGCGCGGAAACAAGCAAGCTGTGACGTCATAAAACCGCATCTGCCATTTGTAAATGGAAAATAAATAAGAAATCAATGACTCCAGCCAAATCAACGTTGATATTTAGGTATGTTAGGATATTAGACAAGTTTTTTGTTCAAGGTGTTCTACGCCTTTAAGCACACGTATATATTACATATGAAATAAAATTGGATTAGCCGGCCCTAGGTTTACTCTACGATTGTTGTTACTTTTGTTATGTAGTAGCACTCGCCAATAATGATATGAATATAACCGGCAAAATGTGAAAGACCATCAAACTATTATAATGCAAAACAACAAAACCACAATATTAAATATTATTAACCTTTCTCGTCTCATCATTTATTAACCATCGGTAATCAATCCTACTCTATATTTTCAATTATTAATTTTTGTTTTCCCATTAAATTTACTCTCATTTCTTTTAACTCATTATTTTTATGAACTAATAAATAACAAAAAAATGATACTTTTTTTCAAGCTTAATGTAAAGATTAATTAATATAAATTATGGGCTATTATATGAAAAAATAATTACCTTCTTAGTAAAAGATTGCACTAAATATTTAAGTTTAATACCTTTTTCTTTTCTTTTTTTCTTTTTTTTTTTTCTTTTCTTTTTTTTTTTTTTCTCAGACCAGATAAATTATAAGAGGTCATATAAAAAGTGTTGCGGTAAACTTTACAATAATTTATCATATTTTGTGCTACTGAAAATAAGGTAATTTTTGACATAGTAATTTTGCTATAAATTTTATTAAAATAATTTTTAGTGTACTGCAGTATTTTTAGTGTTATTTTTATAAAAGAACTTTTAAAAATAATTTTTAAGATTCTGCTTGGATTGATATTTTACATTTTAAAACTAACTGCTTTTTTTTATACAATTTAATTGTTTCAAAAATAATTCCTATCAACAATTTAACGAACTAACTTTGTTCTTTCATACATAGGAATAAAAACTTACCAAAAAAAAAATAATAAAATTATCGCATTTAAAATATTTAGAAATTTTTACAACTAATTTAAAAATATTTTGAATAGGTATCCAAATTATTTGAAGAAATTAATAAAATTCAAAATTTAAATAAAATTTGTGGTTAAACAAACAAATTTGCATAAAAATAAAGTAATATTTTAAAACAGAAGTAATATAAAGTTAAATTTACGTTCAACATTTTATGCTCTGATTAAAAAGATTAGAATTCACCGGAGCATGTGAATTATTTTGTCAGAAAACATTGCCCATGTGTTTGTTTTTAAAAAAAGTAATTTTCATTGCTAAAAATATGAGTGATGAAAAAATTGTTGTAGTTGAAAATGTGCTTCTATATAATATATTAAATATTAAATTTTAATTACATTTTATATTTTTAATATTCTCCTTTTTTTTTTTTTTTTTTTTTTTTTTTTTTTTTTTTTGCAATGTTATTTTTTAATGTATAATTTATGAAGTTATTCTCATTAAAATTTTATCACCATCATTCAGATGAATTTCTCTTAAAATTATTAAACACATTTTTACCTGGTTTTAATTTGTTTTTGTTTTTTTCGTATATTATATTATGCTGTATAATATTTAATTATTCATTTTATAATAATAATAATGCATTTAAAAGGCAGTGCAGACTGAAAGCATACTGTATGATAAAATAATATTTCGTCACTAACTTTTTTTTTTTTTTTTTTTTGTAGTTTTGTAAAGTTGGGTATATTTACGAAGCTGACGAGACGAGATTTAATGTTCTTGTGACAAATTTTTATAAAGTAAATAAAAATTACTGTAATGTAAATAATTTAATAACTTCGTTTTACGAGGATGAGACACGAGAGAGAGAGAGAGAGTTTTCAGAAATCTGTTTGCCTTAAATATATTTTTTTAAATGTTGTTTAAATATGTATAAAAAAAAATATTAGCATATTGCCTTATGTGTTTAAGTTTATACTTTTACACATAAAATTAGCTATTACTAATTTGATTAAGATGAAGCTAAAGGTAAAACTTGATTGAGTATCACAAATTGCAGAAAAAATAATTAAAATTTTGATCTATAGTATTTTTTACATTTCATTTAATTTGAAGAGTTTTAACATTTGATTTGAATTTGAAGGAAACAAATTATATTTTCACAATTGAATATTAATAGTATAAATTAATTAGCTTGATTATAGATTACACGCTATATTATATACTTTTAATTATGTGAAATACTATTCAACACGAATCCAGGACGGCTTGAAAGGTTAAAACCCCTATATCCAAAATCGGTCAAAATACATTACAAATAATATTCCACCCTCTGCATCCCTGTATTATATTATCATTGTGGAATAACCTTTTCATTATCCGAATTTTATAAAAATTATTTCACTGTTGTATATTTTAGCCACGTTTTTGTGTGGCTCTCAGAATGACAAAAATATGCTTCTTTTATCAAAAATGTTTTCTTGCGTTTGCGGACCCCCTACCCACTCTAGAATGCTCAAAATAGCGTAACAAATCACGTAAATTCAGGGGGGTTTTCTGGTCTCATTTTTGTATTTTTATCTCAATTTTTTCGACTTTTTTTTGTCCATTTTTATTGAATTATCTGCTGTCCACTGTATTTTATACTGGGGCTGAAAAGAGACCACTTCCTCCAAAATCCTGACCTGGATTCGATCTATTAAAAACTAGTAATATAATATAGTAGTAAGTAGTATATCACAGTATATATATATATATATATATATATTACTATTATGTATTGTGTAAATAATTAAAAAATTTATTATAAAAACTCACTATACTCACCAACACAGTATTTTACTCTATTTATAAAACAAGACATATACAAATTGTTCTTATCTTGAAGCAACAATAAAATAGGTTGATATAATTTTATTCTGTAAAGCTAAAGCATTATTATTATATAGTTTAGACTGGACACTGGATCACGTAAAGCTTTATATTATTATTATTTTTCTTCTATAATGACGAAGTGTAATTAATTTGAGCGCGGACGTGACACTATATATAGGGTGGGTTCTGTGAGTGCAAGATAAAGCCTCTAGTTGTGTTAGAGGAGGTAAACAAAGCTTGGTCCATTTTTCCCTGTGATACACGAAGCAAGTTTATAGCTATATAGCTATCCAAACACCTGAGTTTGGTTTGAGCTCAGCAATCTCGAGCTCGGAGCGCTGAGCACGTCTCCAACAGTAGCATGGGATTAATCACAAGTGCAAATATGCAAAAACTTTTTAAGTATATATATCCTCGTGTTGTATCCACAATGAAATTTAATTTTAATACTTTGTTTACATTTTTACCTTTTTCCTCATCACAGCTAGTTTTTTTTTTATATTATTATATATCTACTAAAGGATTAATGTTAAAAAATATAAAATTTTATTATATAAAGGTTTATCCATACTGTATATTAATATAGCTATATATTGGTAGATAGGAGTTTAACGTATAGGTAAAAAATAATCCAAAAACAGTCTGGTACATGGCATTCATTTCCAATATTTTACTGATAAAACCACTTTTTTTCAGTTATCCTTACAAAAAATTGACAATATAAAAACAAACACTATAAATTACGTCTGATTTAAAGAAAAAGGGTTTGTAAATGAAAAAGTAATCTGACCTAATATTAATTATTTAAATAAAATTAAATAATAACAATGATTAAACAAAAGTATTAAGTCGGCTTTAAATATAAAAGATCGCCTTTTGTAAATTTAATATATTGTACTAATTGTATTTTTTGTCTCATATTTTTTTATCTCATAAAACTTTCAAAACATGCCTTATATATTTTGATGCATTTAGTTTTGATATTTATTATGCAAGCAATATTGACTCATGAAAGAGCGAGAAAGAGAGAGAGAGAGAGAGAGAGAGAGAGAGAGAGAGAGAGAGAGAGAGAGAGAGAGAGAGCAGAGAGAGGAGCACAAATTTGCATTGTTTGTGCGAGGCAGAGTGTGTGATCAAATGTCAGTTACGCATGGTTCGTTGCATCGTAGCTAATGTACTTTTATGTCACGTGATACATACAGATCATATTTCAATTGTTTTTTTTTTATTATTATTATAACTATAACATATATAAAGTGTAAAACACCTTGAGTTGATACTACTATGCATAGCATGTTCTGCTTGTTATATTTACTATATATACATCAACTTTTTATACATACTAGCTGTATATACAAAGTATAATAAAAACTATAACAATATATATGAAGAGAGCTAGTATACTTTTTGTTTTATGCATAAATTATATTGATTTTTTTTTATACACTGCATTTTTAGTAACTATGGTTTTTAACTTATAATAATCAGCTTTATATATTCAGTGTAATTTGTAATTTGATACTGAAACATCTGTATGTATAATATGTGTTTGTATATATATACATATATATGTTTTTGTTAATGTAACTTGTGTCTATGAAAAGGAATTATACAAGATTAAAGTAAAATATCTTACTATACATGCATTAATAACTTACAAACACGGTGTTTCTTACACCGTGCTTACAAATATAAGAATAAATAAAAAAGAACAAAAATCTTTATTGTTTTTTCTTGCTTCAATAAAGTATTTAAAAGCAATAGAAATTATTGAGAGATTTAAACCTTTTTTTATGACTTGATATATAATTTCTTAAATATATTCTTTTTGAGAGAGAGAGAGAGAGAGAGAGAGAGAGAGAGAGAGAGAGAGAGAGAGAGAGAGAGAGAGAGAGACGTATTCATTGTAAATATAGTTGCCTTTTTGTTTCGTATGATTGAAAATAATTATGCATAAAATAGACTGCCCGATTTTATAAACGATGTTTTAAAATTATTTCCAATATTTTTTACTACAAGCAATATTGCAAGTTAAAATACTACACTTCTCCCAAAACTAGTTCAAGTGGATACAGTGTAATTAATTATGTAAAGTCAACTGTGATTGGCTAGTAGGTTTATAACACGCTCTCTGATTGGTTTAACACTGTGGATACAGCTTTTGGCGGGAACGATCTTGTTTTGGCCAGAGTGTATATAAAATTTTAAAAAATGAGAAAGTAATAAAAAATCCAATTACTTACAATAGCATTATTATAAGTTATAAGGTTAATTAACCAAGTTAGAAAAGTCTTACTATACACGTTTATGCACGATACAACTTATAGAAAATACTTGCATATTATACAGCACAAGTATTGTTATACGAGAGCACTCTTTATTATTATTATTTCTCTCTTGGTTTAATACAATGAAATATGATCAGAAAGCTGGGCAGCAAGTAGCACTTTAATAAACAATAAATTGCACTGTTATGTTTGCAGACTCGCGCAGCAAAAAAACTGCAACACAAGTGACCATTTAATCAACACTAAATTCAAAACATGACAACGCTTAACTGTTCTAAAAAAAATGTATGTATATATATATATAAAAATAAAATTCTCTTACTATAGAATTATATTATTTATTTAATAAATTATAAAATAAATAGAACAAGAAATATAAAATTGTAATACAGTACTGTACTTATTTTTGTATATTATTAGCATAGAATTGTCATATTTTTAATCGTAGTGCTTACGCGTAAAAACATTTAAATATATAAAATATGCATAAAAGTGGGTATAACGAATCCTTGGAGATTTTTAAAATATAAATTTGAATAAATTTATTCATATTTCAAAATTGCAAATAATAATTTATTTATTTAAAATAATAATAATAACGTTAATATTTTTAATCGGGGGGTACATAACCACACAAGTATAAATTTTGAAAACCTCTCGTTTTTTACCTTTCAATTTTTATTAAATGTCAAAAAATATCATGTATAATATATAAAAAACATGATAAATGGCATTTCATGTTTATGGTTCTACTTTTTATTCATAATGCCATTTACCAAGTTAATTAACGCAGTAGAAAAGTTTGGTGTACGTAAAAAAAAACACGAATACGCTGATGAGAAAAAGGGGTGATGGGTTGCAGAGGGAGGAGAGGGGGGTACATATGGGTCCCTGGACACAGATCTAACGACATAACAGAAGGGGTGAGTTCTAATGGGAGCCATGATCATCAATAAAGAGGGGACTATATGTATTAATTATAATATGTGCAGGTGCTTTTTTATATATAAATATCTATGTTTGTAAAATATATTAAAAAAATATAATACTAAAGTTAAACTATCCATAAAAAAATATTATTTAATTTTATTATTATATTCTATAATATTATACCACTTTATTATTAAAATTTTAGGCAATGGTTTAGTATTCAATAATAAAAATTTTAAAAAAAAATTGTAATTATTTTGCCATAATCTGTATGGTTTAATAACAAAAGTTGTTTTATTAAAATTTTGACAGTTTATAATGTAATGATACATTTAGTTAACAAAAATGAAACTAAACTGTTTTTGTTAAAATTTATGGATTAGTGAGTATGTTTATAAACGATAAAAGAACAATTTTAGCCTTATAAAAAATAATAATAATAAATGAAAGTCCAAAACTTTAAGCAAAAACGTCATGTTAGGAATATACGACAGTGAAAAGTTGATCTTGGACCAAGCGTTAGGACTAATTGGATGATATGAAAGTACACTGATTATTGAACATACAGGACTAATACGATCTGTTTAAGAGGGGGTGTGGGATGGGGTGAGGAAGACAGGAGCGGAGTTTGTATCCCTCAGCCGAGCTTGTGAACCAGTTTTTAAAACAAAGAGAGAGAGAGAGAGAGAGACAAAGAGAGAGAGAGAGAGAGAGAGAGAGAGAGAGTGAGAGAGAGAGAGAGAATACGGGAGCAGTGAGCGCGAAAGCTAATAATATAAAGCATTAACGAGTTGAAATTGTAATCCATTGTATAATGAATTACATAGAGAGAGAGAGAGAGAGAGAGAGAGAGAGAGAGTTTATATAAAATTATATATAATTATTTAAAAAAAACTCGTGAATAAACAGAATCAAAGGCTTTTCGTTAAGTTCTTCAGTATTAAAAAATATAGAGACAAAAATAATAAAAGGATTTTTTTAAGGATCATTCAAACTTTTATATATTCCTGCTTCATGTTATATTTTATATTTCCATTGTTTAAAAAATATATATAACAAAGAAAAATTTGTCGTGTTAATTTTTCCTCCATGAATAGATTTTATATTTTAAGCTTTAAAACATGAGAATAATACTTTCGCTGCTTGTGGTAACAATTGAGGCCAAAGTATTTTATGAAAAAACATTAAAGTTTTACGTAAAGTGTGTGAATACAATGGTCCCCGCCCGCCGCGTGTGCAATAAATTAAAAGTGCATTCATGACTCACAAAGCTGCTGCTTTTAAATGATGCATCTGACAAGAAATTGCAGTTAATTTGTGTGAAAATTGTGCCATGTGCGTGTATGAGAGCTATACAATTGTCATTCGAAGTAAAATCTGCGTGATGTTTTGAGACTTATTCAACTGTGAAATACAAACATTGATTTGTATTTATTTTCAATGTTATGAAAAATTATTTTAGGATTGATGAAGTGTATTTCGTATACATACATAATATTATAAAACAGATTATAATCAGTTAATAAAATTAAAACATTGTCATCATAAGCTACGATGAGTTAATGTCTTTAATTAAATTTGTTAATTTCAATGTTGTATCGCACAGCACACTGGCTGTAACTTACAGTGATAATACTGTACTTATATTTTAGGTTTTATTTAATTTCAACAACAAAACTGATCTAAATTATTTTAATATTATCATTATTAAAAAGTTTTTATGCTTTGATTTTTTTTTACGTAAAATAAATAATTGTTTATTAATAATAATTTAGAAAATATGCATTAAACCAAGTATACTGTGTAAATATAAGGACTATAAATAAGAATTACATTTCAAATGCTAATTTAAAGTCTCTCTCTTTCTCTCTCTCTCTCTCTCTCTCTCTCTCTCTCTCAAAAGCTCAAAACATCTAATTATGTTTTATATAATATATGAAATAAAAATAAAACATAAAATTCCCCTATATATTTCATGCTACGTAATTTTATATAATCATAACATCATTCTTGGCTAATTTTCCTATGTATAGAATACCACCCTTCTCTCTCTCTCTCTCTCTCTCTCTCTCTCTCTCTCTCTCTCTCTACGTTTTTCAAATGTTTTCAGGTATCACATGGCGATGTGTAAGGGGGCGCCTCTCTTGAGGGTGGCGCCTCGCATCAGTGCTTCAAGTTAACAAGCACGTGTCACCCTTACTTTATACCACGTGGAACCCTCTATCCCTATAGTATCTGTAGCATTCAAAATATATATACTTAAAGGTTACTTGAGGTATAAAGGTTAAGAATAACATCGTCTTGCTTTTGTGCTTATTTTATTGTCCTGTCATATCTTTATTATACATTTTCCTGTCTATTGAATTGACAATTTTAATAAAGTTAAAAATAAGTTTCTCAAATTCTAAATATCGTTATTTAAGTATTGAGAGCAAGAGGAATGACTCTAAAATGACGTTCAACAAACATAGTGCATTTGATTTAAAAACTGTTTTTCATCAACAAATTTTCTGTCTGAAAAAAATGTATTATTTGCGTATATCTTGATTTTTGCAAAGGCAGCTAGTACAAATTATTCAATACCATCGTCATGATTCGTTTGTCTAGATCTGACATGTAAAATTAATTTAAAAATTGTTTTATTAAAAAAAAAAAAAGAAAAAAAAATCCCCAGAGGAAGAATGTAGGGCTAGTACCACAATTTCCCCAACTTTCTGCTATTTTAAAAATTGAGTGTATCCATAGTATGAGCTTTTCCATAAAATGATATTTTCAGTACTGAAACGATCATTGAACATATATATTATAAAATAGAATTTGATTTTTATTTCACTACTCCAAAATAAAAATGAAAAAGAACATATTTAATTTTTATATAAAAACCAAATATTGCAAGATAAAGCAAAAAAAAACAAAAAAAAAAAACTTTTATTGCAATATAAATTGAATTATATTGTAATGTATATAGACAAAAAAAATAATGTTTTGTCATTCCAGATGTAAAATATAAAATATTAATATTTTTATTCGTACATGTATATAAATAAATTTATGGAATACATTACATTTTGTTGAATAAAAAAAAAAATGCTTACTATTGTATAATATTTTCCTCAATTTGACTCATGGTATTTTTGCAACGTCATATAATGTTGTATACACAAGCAGATCCATGCAAGCAGCGATATTGGTCCAAATTCCGCAGCCTCCCTCTGCATGCATTGTCCTCCTCTATATAATATATAAATATAACATAAAAACTGAGGGGTGTGGAATTTAATAACAACGATGGCCTGCCCTGCTACATTTATAAATATACAGTGTTATAGTACTGTACTGTATGTACAATACCTACAGAAAGGACAATATCATCATAACACAATATTTCATATGTGCGTGTATATGTATGATTGACGTAATTAAATTATTTCATTTATGACAATTCTACTTTGATGTATTAAGTGTGTAAACATGCTTTAAATTTCAATTTGTTGCTTTTTTTTATTATTATTTTATTTTATGGAGAGAGGTAAAACATTAATGTTTTTATTTTATTACAAAATGTGCTCTTTTAACAGAAGTATTTATCTTATTATTCTACGCTTTTTTTTAATCCAGGTCTGCGAATCATCCTCCCCCCCCCCCCCCACCCCCCCCCCCCAAAAAAAGCACTTTAATATATATTATTTTGAAACTCAAAAACAACTTCACTAGTTTGCAAATTTTAATATTTGTCAACCATATCAAAATAGTATTATAATTAATATAACGTTACGTTTTAAATAAATAAATAATCATCTTTATTAAAAAAAAAAGCATAAAAAAAATACAATTTTTAAAAGAGCAAGGTTTAAGCCTGACTGAATGTCTGGCCCACTCTTACACCTAACCCTAACAGAAAACATCAATGGAATTTTTGATTACATACAAACTTATAATACAGGCAAGTAATAATAATATGTAGAAATTAGAAATTAAAATTCATATGTAAATGTAATTATGTACATGTACATTAAAATTACGTTTTAAATGTATTTTCGTTCTTAGTTCGGAGTAGAATTTGCTGGTTGGCCTAGCTGAGAGAAGAAAGTACAAAATTTGCCACACAGGATCTTTAACTTTATAGTGTGGCTATTTCCTCTTGATCGATTGAATGACCTGCTTGCTTACATGACCAAGCAAGGAGATTGAAACAAACTTGCCGCATTTAATTGCTTCGTCGAAGAGTCGCGCGCTCTTCGCTCGTGATGTTCCCAAACTTCACGCTTCATGCTTTTAGCAGCTAAACACTCTTCTTATTCTTTTTTTTTTTATCCACTTTTCCTACTAAATTTTATGTGTGCACTTTTTTTTATAGTATGTTCACAAAGCTTATTATTTTATAATACTAAAAGCTTCTTCCTACAACACGTTTTTTTTTAGGAAAGATTCTGTATAGAGACGAGAAGATTCATCTCCAGAATAATTTTTACAAATTTTTTCTTTTGATATGGATCAAAATATTTAGAGAGAGAGAGAGAGAGTGAGAGCGCGAAGAAACACAAAAACGTAAGATTTTATTTTCGTTTCTCTCTCTCTCTCTCTCTCTCTCTCTCTAATCCATTTGTAGAACACTACGACTGATGTAATATTATTGATGAGCTTAAAATTTCAAATGGAATATCAGCTACTTATATTTAGATTCCATTAAAAAAAATCTGTTATCAGTCCTTTTAATTTTAAACTACTCTTTAAATATTTTTATAAGGAGAAAAAACAAAATGCTTGTATATAGCTTGTATATATCATTAAATTTATATATTTTTTTATGAAAGTGTTAAAATACTTTTTATTTCCAGTAAAATTTACTTTTTCATTCTATATTATGTTTTATTTTAAAATACATCGTTGAAGGTAATAATAAACCGGCAGACTGAAATATATTGACGACCATAAAATGCAATATAATATTTTATGAGGTACGTACACACAAACACAGAGAATAAAACTTAATTGTCAGAGATAATAATGTTTACGCGAGATAACATGAAGCACCGGTCTATTTTCTAATCAATATAAATAATATTATAGTATTGCAGTATAACTCACGTGAAAATACAATAAAAGTTTTTGGGGATCCACTCATGATCATGAGAAATGTTCAAATCTGTATAGCATGCATTTTATAGTTTGTGTTTGTTTGTTTGTTTGTTTTTCCCCCGATTATTCCAGAAATATTGTATGCCACTTATATATAGGTGTATTATGTATACACATCGTTGTCCCTATATGCTCAATTTTTTTAATATGTATAATTTCATACTTATTAAATTCTATAATTTTAGTTATAAAAATAAACATAAAAAAACTGCAAGCTTTTTCATTTCTTTTATCATTCACAAACGTGTAAATAATTGCAATCACACAACATTATTTCTTAAGCAAGATTTGGATTTTCACTAAAATTAAAATCTAAATATAAACAAAACTAAG